>JAVTVY010016388.1:0-58948 GCA_036873755.1 Hanleya hanleyi
GTGAGCCATTGTTTTGCAGCACGAGGGGACAACCTATGGTGTTTTCATCCTGGAGCTCAGTGGTACGTACCAGCTTATGTTCTGTACTTATTACTGCATTTCTGTATTTATACATTTGTAACATCACTCCTAACGGTAAAAGTAACAAGTTTTCTAACGTCACTATGGCGACTGAGTTTTCTGATGATGAAGCTAAATCTTTAATTGAAACATTTAAGAAGATGAAAATTAAGCCTAAGGCAGATACTCCAGAAGACTTGAAGAGATGGATGACGGAGGTGAGGTCAAATCTGAGCCAGTTAGTTCCGCCATATTGGGGAGCGTTCAGACGCCAAAAATATCCTTTTTCTCTGGGGACACAGCTAAGAAAACAGATACACCATATGATTTATGGAAGTATGAGGTTAAGTGTCTCATGCAGGAAAAGATTTATCCTTCTGAAGTTATTGCACAAGCAGTTAGACGGTCATTGAAAGGAGAAGCCGGCAGGGTTGTAATGAGACTAGGTCCACATGCTGGATTAGGTGAAATGTTAGCAAAACTCGATAGTATATATGGGGCTGTAGAAGTTAAAGAATCTCTGCTAGCAGAATTCTACAGCGCTCGACAGCGTGACGATGAAGATGTCTCGAGTTGGGGTTGCCGCTTGGAGGACATACTGAATAAAGCCGTGGAGAAAGGTCAAGTACAGCCCAGTCAGGTAACGAAATGCTCCGTGCCATGTTTTGGTCTGGTCTGCGCAGATCTATTAGGGACGTATCTGGTTACTTGTTTGAGCGTATTAAAGACTTTGACGAGTTAAGAATAGCCCTGCGCCAGGTGGAACATGAGCAAAAGCAAAGGAAGCAGGAATTTAGTTCATCCAAAAAGGGAGCCGCAACAGTTAAGGCCTCCACTGCCGTGGAAGGTAATTCTGACTTGAAGGAGATAAGGGGGTTAATCCACAGGTTGGCAAACGATGTTGAGACACTCAAAAAGAAATCGGAACAATCTGGAGCAGCCGCATGTGCCACGCCTCCAGGGCCTCCTCCTTTTGCCCAATCTTTTGATGAACATCGGTATCAGCCAGCATCACGTGAGTACCAGCACCCACGTCAGGATTCCCGGCGAGGCTCTAGAGGGTACCGTGGAGGTAATAATTTTGGAAATCGTGATCAGAGGGAAAGAGGTCCATCAACCGGAAATGGTGATACAAATGAACCAGAATGCTGGCGGTGTCATCAGAGGGGACATATTGCCGTTGGATGCAGATCTAAGAAACATTTAAACGCCAGGAAACCTACGGGGAGGGACAGCCTGTAGGTTTTAGAGTTTGTTGCCCCGAAACAGTTGCCGACACTGAGAGGAGTTTGCCAGAAGGATTGCTGGGAACTGGTAACGAAGTCCCTGTTACTGTCAATTCCGTCTCTACAGCAGCTTTATTGGATACAGGGTCCACCGTGTCTACGGTAAGTCAGTCATTTTACGACGAAAATTTGTCAGAAATTCGTATAAATGCTCTTGACAAAATTTTAGATATTGAGTGTGCTGATGGTAATTCTTTACCGTACCTAGGGTATATAGAAGTGGATATTGGGGTCACTGGTATTCCTGTTGGAGATGCACACACGTGTTTGCTATTAGTTGTTCCGGATAGCAAGTATAGCGCTAAAGTACCGATATTGTTAGGAACTAACGTTTTAGGTCACTTTATGAACATGTGCCAAGAGCAGTATGGAGAGAAATTTTTGCAGACCGCCAGACTGTTTACCCCTTGGTACCTGTCCTTCCGTTGTATTGTGCTGCGAGAAAAGGAGTTGAAGAGGAACAACTATCGACTAGCGATGGTAAAGAGTGCTGAAAGGTCAAGTATCATCATTCCACCTAACACTGAGGTAACTATTATGGGATGTTTAGACAAGAAAATGCCATACCATTCTACATGTGCCTTGATACAGCCTTCCTCCCGTTGCTCCATTTCATCTGACTTGGATATAGCACCAATAATTACAAGCTACGAGTATGGTAAGACGGATTGTGTAGAGGTCCACATTTCCAACGTGACCACAAGAACCATGGTAGTCCCTCCCAGAGCTGTGATATGTGAGCTGCAACCGGTGGTATTGGAAAAGCCCTCTGTTGCCGCACCTATGAGTGATCTCACGGAAATGATGTCGCAGATAGAGGTTGGAACGCCGAAATCCAGTCAAGAGGAGGTAAGCCTGTGTAAAGATTTGTTAGCTAGATATCGCACTGTTTTTGCTTGCAGTGATTTGGAGTTGGGGCGTACATCCAAAGTGAAACACCACATTGACCTGACAGATGAAAAGCCATTTAAGCAGCGCCATCGCCATATTCCGCCATCGATGCACGAAGAGATTAGGGATCATCTACGGGAACTGCTGGCTACGGGAGTTATTCGCCCTTCTCACTCACCGTGGGCGTCGAACGTGGTGCTTGCTCGCAAGAAGGATGGCAAGTTGCGCATGTGCATTGACTTCCGTCAACTGAACCAGAAGACCATACGAGATTCATACGCACTTCCGAGAATCGACGAAATGTTGGAGTCTTTATCTGGAGCCACTTATTTCTCTAAATTAGATCTGAAGAGCGGATACCATCAAGTTGAAGTATGGGATGATCACAAGCAACGGACTGCTTTCACTGTTGGACCATTGGGCTTCTATGAGTTCAACCGTATGCCGTTTGGTTTGGTAAACGCTCCAGCCACATACCAACGTCTGATGGAACAGGTACTCGATGGTTTGAACCTCCGCATTTGCTTAGTGTACATCGATGACGTCATCATCTTCTCGTCGACGATAGAGGAACATTTGAAGCGTTTAGAGCAGGTCCTTGAGCGACTGCGTGAGTGTGGCATGACTGTTGCCCCGAAGAAATGTTCCTTTCTTCAAGACAAGATGACGTATGTTGGCTACGTGGTGTCGTCAGAAGGAATTGAAGCCGATCCGGACAAGATCAGCAAGGTAGTCAATTGGCCAACTCCTCAGAGCCCTGAAGAGGTCCGCCGATTCTTAGGGTTTGCCGGTTATTACCGTAAGTTTGTCCGTAATTTTTCACACATTGCCAAGCCTCTTTCAGAGCTGATGCCACCCACGTCGCCGAAGAAATTAAGTAAGTCGAAGAAGAGGAGTAAACCGGTAGAGGTACCATGGCACTGGGATGAAGAACAGGAGGACGCTTTCCAAGAGTTGAAGGGACTACTTTCATCGCCACCCATACTAGGTTACGCTGACTATTCTCTGCCGTTCGAGTTACATACTGATGCCAGTACGAAGGGTCTTGGTGCCGTGCTGTACCAGGAGCAGGATGGCATGATGAAGGTAATCAGCTACGCCAGCAGAACAGTTTCTAAATCTGAACGCAACTACTCAGCGCACAAATTGGAATTCTTAGCACTTAAATGGGCCATTTGCGAGAAGTTCCATGGATATCTGTACGGTCAGAGTTTTGTTGTCAAGACGGACAACAATCCCTTAACATATGTACTCACCACAGCTAATCTTGATGCAACTGGTCACCGTTGGCTGGCTAGTCTGGCATGTTACGATTTCAGTATAGAGTACCGGAGCGGGAAGAAGAACGCAGACGCTGATGGACTTTCCAGACTTCCAACGATGAGCGAACTGGATTCGGATGGTCTGGATAAAGTGATTGGAATGGAGTCTGTGAAGCACGTCTGCAACATGACAAGTCAACCGTTTGTAGCGACTTTGTGTTTATCTCCTGATGTCATGGATGATGTCGAACCGCCATCAACTGGATCTCAGACGTACAGCATGGATGGAGATGATTGGAGATGCGCCCAGGGCCAAGATCCGGTTCTGAGTCTGTGGGTCCAGCACGTCAAGGACGGACGGAAGCCGGAATACAGTAATCTTCCTTCGGGAGCAGAGCATCGGTCCATGTATCGGACGTTTGACAAGCTGACACTTCATGATGGGGTTCTGTATCGACAGCTGAGTCAAGATGGTAAGACTGCTAGACAATTAGTTCTTCCTAAATCACATGTTTTTCAGGCATTGCGTGGATTACATACAGATGTTGGTCATCCGGGACGAGACCGTACCCTTAGCCTACTGAAGGATCGTGTCTATTGGCCTGGCATGCATAAGGATGTGGAGGAGTGGATCACGAAGTGCGAACGATGTCTGAAGAGGATGTCTCCAACTAATACAAGGGCACCGCTGGTGAGTATTGTAACAACACAACCCCTAGAGCTCGTCTGTATGGATTTCTTAACTTTAGAGTCATCGAAGGGTGGATATCAGCACATACTCGTCGTGACAGACCACTTCACCCGATACGCTCAGGCTATACCGACCCGTAACATGACAGCTAAGACGACTGCTGACGCTTTCTTCAACGAGTTCGTCGTCCAATACGGTCTACCGAAGCGTATTCATTCGGACCAAGGAGCAAATTTTGAAGGGAAACTGATCAAGGAGCTGTGTTCTGTGCTAGGAGTTAGTAAGTCAAGAACCACGCCGTATCATCCCATGGGAAATGGGATGACCGAAAGATTCAACAGGACATTACTCGGTATGCTGGGCACGCTACAACCAGATCAGAAGTCTAACTGGAAAGCATTCGTTGCGCCATTAGTGCATGCCTATAACTGTACAAGACATGAGAGTACTGGGCAATCGCCATTTTTACTTATGTTCGGGCGAGAGCCCAGGTTACCTGTAGATCTTGCCTTTGGCATTGATATTAACGGCCCTTCTAATCAGTCTCTTTCTAGCTATGTAGACAGCCTACGACAGAAGCTGCAAGAATCATATGAGCTGGCATCTCAGGCTGCTACCAAGTCACGAGAACGACAGAAGAAGGGATATGATGAGAAGGTGAGAGGTGCTACTGTACAAAAGGGAGACCGGGTTCTGGTGAAAGTCCTTGCCTTCGAAGGAAAACACAAGATCGCCGACCATTGGGAGAAGGATGTGTATGTTGTCCTTCGGCAGCCCAATGAGGAGATTCCTGTGTATGAAGTACAACGAGAAGACGGCGAAGGTCGGAAACGGACACTACACCGCAACCATCTGCTCCCCATCGGTTCGATTTCCGTCGAAGCTGAAGAGCCACCTCCAAGGAAGCCTACCAGACCAAGAACCAGGGCTATGGTTCAAGACGAATCTTCCTCAAATGGGGATGAGGACACCGATGACGACAACGACGATTCTTTCATTGCCGTGAATAGACAGCCTTTGGGGCAGGAAGCAACAGACGACGGTGGACCTACCTCCGCCGATGATCAGCCTGTTGTTTCTGCCGAGATAGGTGACGGAAGTATACCACAGTGTCAGTCTAGTGACGGCTACGACCACACTATGGAGGAGGATGAGACTGCCACCCGTGATGACGATCACACTTCAATTGAAGAGGAAGACGGTGCCAGTTCATCCCTTAGGGAACAAGACGGTGATGAAGAAGGAGCTTCAGTCAGTCTGGAGCTGCCACAAGATCGTGTTGGGGATCGCCCGGTGCCTTTACCCCGAAAATCTACCAGATCCAGGACGCAGCCACAATGGATGAGGTCAGGTGAGTATGTCACTCAAATGCAACCTGACTGGGTCAATCGCGTCAGTGTTTTAAAGTCACTGGCATCTACAGACATGTTCTCTGGTATGCAGGATGAGGTGTCCAGGGCAATTCTCAGTGTTGTGCTCAAAGACAAATGATGAGGACATCATTTCTTGTCGCGGGGGAATTGTGTGGCCGTGTTACATTTTATATATTGTTTATTGTATTGTTCGGGATTGTATTGCATGTGGGCGCATTGGTTCAGACCCTCGGTACGACATGCGAGCGCATTGGTTTGGACCTTCACGTTGATTTCGCGCCGTTTTAGTGTTTTAACTTACCTTGTTAATTTCATGTGATTAGACTTTCAGGAGTTCACGGCGCTGATGTGAGTATTCTGTGGCATTGTTTTTATATTTCCTTTGTTTATTAGACCTGAGTGCCGTCTCAGGACAGACGGTCGGCGCCAACTTATCCGTATATATTTTACCCTGTTTTGGCCTATTGGGCAGAGTATATCATTTCTCTCGTCGGAAGGGCACGCTGCTCTGTTACACTGTATCTATGTTATACTTACTGTTTGCTGAAACGAGCTGATTGTACACATACGTACCTGGTATTTGGTATCTCTGGCGTGCGTCCGACAGGTAAGTCCATTTGTTCATTTAGTCATTTGTTAATGTATATATGTATCGAAACGTAAATTGTAATCTGTGCTATCTTGTAAAGTAAATGAATGAGATATATCCATTAGCTGGCTTTCGTATTCCTGGATTCTGGGGTTTAGAGATCGTAGAATTGTTTCTTTGGATTGTGGAAATGGTGGGTTATTCATTCACTTCTGGGTCCGATTTACGACAGACATAGTAAATGCATTAATCCGATGTATATATATGCCATATAAAGTAAGCATTTGTAATTGTTTCCTATTCTATTGCTTTCATAGTAATTCGTGTACGATGTTGCATTCCACTATATCGTGTGTATAAAGTATGACTTAGCCGGACAATATTCGTTGCTGTCAATTTGATTGAATTGTACTTGTTTTATACAGGCCCTTCAGTGTGTATGTTGCCTTGTACGGCTTCTTGTGGATCGAGTTAACCCCTGTCACACTGATAGGGTAAGTGTCGTTTATCGCAGGCTTGTCCGTGCGTTCGTATGTTCACATGTTTAAATTTGTGTACAGTGCTTTTAACCAATTAATATGCAGTAAATACGTTTTGGAGCGCAAGTCTATATTTGTGATGTTATAGAACGGTTGCGCTATATTTTATGTCCATTTACAAGCATGTACATAATACATGAAAGATTGGAGCATGTATTATATTGTATTTGTGACAGTGCATAATTTGGTTTTGTCTGAACATGTGAATTTGTATATTTTTAGGGTTTTACTCAGACGAATAAACGGCTATATCGGACTTAAAAAAGGTTATCCGAGTTAATCATTCCGGGTGACTATTACACTCCCAGCGTGTGTCTAATTGAGCTTAACCCGTGATTAGGGGCCGTATGAACCGTATGGATCCCCAAGATTATTATGGTGCACATACGTTTACGATAACAGTTCTGAAAAAAAGTTAGCAGTTTCTCCAACGAAACGTCAGCTCCACAGCATAAAGAAGTTGTTATCCTTAGAAAAGTGTTGTGTTATGTTTATGTATACTATTTGTTTTATTTGATGCAAATTATAAGAATTAGCTCTTTAGCTTATGGACGCCGAAAATCTTAAATGAACAACAGCTGAATATTGAACGACGGACTAGACGCCTGTATTGGTGTCCTAAATTTCACTTCGAAAAGTTTACACCACAAAGGGTAAATGGGTACAAATCTATCTGAGAGAAACGTGTTTGTCATTCTCTCCACTTAGGTTTCGTCATGTATGTCAGGTGACTGGTCATGTGTCACCTGTTTATAGGTGTGTCTGACAATTCAGGTGACAACCACCCTGCAGATTAGGCTCACTTTACAGGATTAACAAGACAAGGGCAAAACCTGTCAAATATATCAGTATACGGAATGATCGGTCCTCGACAGTGACATCCCCCGTTAATATTTACATGAAAGAGGATTTAACTCAGATTTATGTCTCAGTTTAAAGTAAGTATGATAGGATGTACCAAAAGTTCAATGAAATAATGCTTTGTGTTGACAGAATATATTCGACAAGAAAACAAGATATAACGAGAAAAAAGATACCACTCACCTTTCCCTTACAACTTAACGGCAACGTGAGACAGATTGTCCAAGTACACAAAGGGTGGAGTTCTGCTAATCTCCCTAGTATAATCTGTGGCGTGTCCTCCTCCTCCTCCTCCTCCTCCTACTCCGTTTTACTCACTGCACAGCGGGTCGCATAGGTGTGGCGCGGGATAGGGTGGGGCGAGAGACCTGGGGTTTTCACTACCTGAAATTCTATGGGCCAGGCTTACACCCTATAGTAGAATGAGTCGATTGCGCATGCGCGATGAGTAGTATAGAAAGGGCACGCGATCTCCCTATCCCTATAGGGTTGGCGCGGGACAGGGTGGGGCGAGAGACCTGGTGGTTTCGCTACCTGAGATTCCATGGGCCAGGCCTGCACCCTACAATTGAATGGTACGACTGCGCATGCGCAATGAGTAGTGCGCGATGAGTAGTATAGAAAGGGCACGCGATCTCCCTATCCCTATAAACTAACCAATGGGGGTGAATGAACCCATGGGTGTGAATGAGCCATGGGGTGAAATCCGTGGCGTATGAGAGTGGACTATACAGCAGTAATCCCACAGGGGACAGGTGTATCCATCAGTAACAACACACGGGGCTGGTTCATCCAGCAGTAATCCTATACAGGACTGGCCTATCCAGCAGTAATCTCACATGGGACTGACCTAATCATCCTACATGGGATGATTAACCTATATGGCAGTAATCCCACATGGGACTGATGTTATTGTGTGTACCAGATCATCTATTCCAGATATTAATGTCTGTACCACATCACCTATTCCAGATGTTATTGTTGCTCTACATGTATCCTTTCAATACTGCTGCAGCTTCGGCGGATGATCCCACAAGGCGAGATGTTGGGGTTCTCGGAACGCTTGTTGTCTCTGTTGTCCCGTGGTGTTTTAATATATTTCAGGGTTTCATAATGCAGACATGCAGGTTTAATGACATCAATTACTCGCGGCTATCGAATTGTTTGCCGTGCATGATAAAAATATGTGACAGAAAGTGGGAAGGGGTGGTTGTATTGCCCCATAGAGCCATATAACCCATGTAGTTCAGTGGTCATGGGCTGACATGCAAACTGAGTGTATTGGACGCATGGCGTAGTGATCGGAACGAACGAAGGCATGAACACTTATCTATAAAATAACATCGCACCATACAATATTCAAGTTTACCATTTATGCTAGCATTGTTTATGTCATTTAATAGTTTAAATTTGATACCCGAAGTGATACTTTTATAGAGTTCGGCCTATTAATAAACCATGAGGTAAAAATGAGTATGGTCTAAAAAAAATGGCCAAGGGTGCGAAGATGGAGCCCGTCATATCTTGTATATCGTCATATCTTGTATATACACATGCCCAACTATTCCTTTTAGCGGAGAAATCGCATTTGTATGCAACGTTACGTTTAGGTTCATTTTATGTGTTGGCTGTAAGACACATGATTGAAATTAGTCGATAAGAGCCAACCACCTCGCTGGGGGTCTAATAACACCCCAGCCACCAGTCAGATTTTTGGATTTAAACATTGTCAATAATAGCAGAGCCAATATTTCTGATGCGTCATCGATTCATTTCAGTAGTATTTATAATTACATATAGTTTGAATGACGAATAATAAGTTTGCGTTGTCATTCAGGGTGTCTGACTGACAGATGTCGGAAGCCGGTGTCGATATAATCCATTCAGTGCGTGACAATTTCTTGGCATTTGATTTCAAGTACCCTGGCCATGACGGCACTGTAGCCGGCTTATTCTTCCCTTCAGTTATTCATCAACCTGAATGAATTATTATTATGTTAAGTCATCTGTAACCTTATTTATTCTACAAATAATTGCATTCATCTGGCTTCTTGTAAGAGATGGGGTTAACGGTATGTTAGTATGCTTCGTCGGGTGGATGGCCAAAAACGTATTTCTCTGTCTCCAAGAGTTCAATCAATATGTCCAAATTTTCCATCGATTTTTGAATAAAAGAATGAAAGTTGTCAAAAAAGTAAGTGAAGGAACCAGAAATATGTTTGGATATTGAGCCACCACGAGCGAACTGCCCACTGGGAAGCTAATACAATCATTTTCCAAAATGGCAGCCATATTTTCATTTCGGGCGAGTTGGACACATATAGCTTTGCATTTTTTGGAAACGCTAATGCGTTACATATGATTTTTGAAAGAAGAATGATTGCACCATGCTACAGTAATGAATCAAAATAATAATAATGATAAATATAGCAGCAAGCTGCAATCATCGGGTTCCATGCGCCATTACAGGCAATGGAGCAACAACACTGGAACAGGAAGCCATACGGCTCGACACCCTAATAATAAAGTTATGATTCTAGAATTTTAAACAAAACACAATTTTTGGCCACTGTACCGTGCATATTGAACAATATATCGAAATTTCAGTTGTTGTAAAAATAACCGTGGATTATCAAGGTTGAGATGGTCGATGTCCAACTAGAAAACGCGATAGCGACAGATGCGAAGGAAGGGAGATAATCGAGACATGACTAGGAATGAGAAAGTTATAAAAGCAGTATATTTGTTTTCTGTGCGACTCTTTTGCTTGTGTGATGTATTCGCATTTTTGAAAAGTTTATGCTCTTGTTTTCTTTATACGTCTAAGTCAATTTGTTGTATTAGTTTAAGAACGTGCAATTGTATCTTTCTTCTCTACAATCAATAGAAAACTGTTGCTCCGTGTAAATATATATAATCTTTAATTGAGCGCATTGTGAAAATCTTCTCCCGTTCGATATCTATTGCACGTTTTCTTTTTTTCCGACTAAGTACATGTTAAAACTTGATGAAAAAACAGTGCGAATCCTTAATGTTCATCACGCTTACAGGTTAGAATACCCCCCACCTTTCACTGTCTGGTGTCTCTCGACGGTCATAACGTACGAACCGGTGTGGAAGCAACCGTGGTCCGCCAGATATGAGGGTCCGGGGACCATGGTATCTGGATTCGGGCACCCAGATCCAGATACGAAAGTCCTACCTCGGAAACAGTTGTTCCCCTATCAGCAGAAACCAGGGTCCTGATATCGTTGGTGTCCGGGTCACTAAAATCTAGACAAGAATGTCCCTTCTCATATATATAGGGCCCGGACCATGGCATCTGGCGGACTATGGGCGCTTCCACACATGGAAGTCCTCAGAGTCCGGCATACCTCAGAGTCCGGTTGACCTATATATGAAACTAAGGGAGTAGTAAAGACTGGACATTCTGAACAGAGGCTCGGCCAGCAAATCGGTGGTGCAGTGGGTAAAGGCATAGACGGTGGACAGCAACCTTCCCACAGCGCATGCTCCATTTCGCAGGCTCCAATAACATCCCTGCCTCCAATAGCGGAAGTTGACCTTTACTACGTTGCTATGACGTATAGGGGAAACCAACCAACGCACGGTTCAGTTTGAATCCGACCGAACAACTCCTTTAGTGTTGCTCATGAGCGAACTACTTTTCATATGCTCTGTCCAGATAAACAGGGAAAATTATCTCCAGGTAATTCTTTTTTAACGCTAGGTCAACGGAGGTATTATGCAGACTTGAAAAGTAATCAAAATTTTCGTTAAACATCTATTTTTACTATATATGATGTCACTGCCGGCGATGTGCACGAAGGCCCCGAATCCAGTCCAAAAATCTGACTGGTGGCTGGGGTGTTATTAGACCCCCGCGAGGTGGTTGGGTGGACAGTACAGTAGAAGATAAGATTGTGGGTTCGATCCTTGTCGGGGTCAGTTGAAAATGTTTGATTTTCTGCATTTCTCATGTACAGCTTTAGTACGTCTTGTAAAGTTATACCGTCGCATCTGTGTTAAATATATATATTTTTTTAGAAAAAAAATAATTTTATGTATTATAGGTCAATATACATCTTATACGGTGGCGCATATATATACGACATGCTATTAATTTTAGTTTTGTTTATATTTTTTTCAGTTTGGGTTGGGGGGGGGGGCTCTTTCACTCCTAAGTTTCCACCCAGGTGCAAACGTTTTCACCAAGGTGAAAAGGTTTTCACCTGGGCGCAAACGTTATCACCCTGGTGGAAACCTGTTTCAACCCAGGGGAAAATCTTCTCACCCCGGCGTACAAGTACAATGAATCCTTCTTTCCGCGCTGGGTTAATTTTCGCACGCATATGATTTTGTGAATTTTGCGAAATCAGAAAGAAACACGAGATATTGAGATATCTAATGAAAATGTATATCACGTTTCTGACATCAGTAAATATTGAGGAAATTGTCATGTCGGAGATCTCTATTACTGTCACTATTAATGTTACTCTAAAATGACCACGCTTGTCCGCTGGTACTACTTACGATTTCTCGCATAGTCAGAGCGAAATTAGAATATTTTACGATATGCAAATATAATGTTCAATGTCTTTTCATATTCGGTCCGTATCTTCTGAATGCGGGATATCGTGAACGATCTCTCCGGACATTTCAAGCTGACTCGCCGTTCTTGAAGTAGGATCCGGTCATTTGTTTGCATAGGGGATACCATAAAATATAAGTTTTAATTTGTTTTCACATTAACCGTAAAGGGGCGCATCTGGTATCATTAAAAGAATAATCAAATAAATTAAACTTAACATAAATGCAAAATAAAACCTGCCACGAGATCTAAATGCATCTGATTACTGCATTCATATATGGTACATCTGCGAAATTAATGGATTATATTGAGTACACTGAAAACAAAATTCCTTAAAATTTAAGGAATATTCCCCGACTATTACACCAGCGAAATATTCCTTAAAATTCAATAAGGAATATTCCGTAGCATATTAAGGAAATTCCTTAACATGGTAAGGAATATTCCTTAGTTATGTTGAGGAATATTCCGCTGGTGTAACAGTCGGGGAATATTCCTTAAATTTTTAAGGAATTTTCTTTTCTGTGTACCTGACCAGGTGTGTATAAAAGCTGACCTCCACATTTTCCTGTCCACAATCAGACCCATGTCATCCTTAGATCCTGCCGATATTCTGCGATATTTGGCCAACAATATCGACAAGTACGAAGCCGGGAAAAGTCAGCAAGAGAAGCGTTCCGTATACGTCGAGCTGCTCAAAGGAATTATCAGGTAGCAGTATGCCAACAAAATTCCGTTGTTTTGATCATTGAAAGTGAATATATTTATTATGAGTTTTATCTTTGATTGTTTGAGCGAGATACTATTCTTTTTTGATATGACCCATTTACATAGAAATGGGAACAGTGAGTCATTGTGACCCGCAATTAATTTTTTTTAGACTTCATACATTACCGGTAGTTCAACCTAAGGCGCCCGCAAACTAATGGTGTATTCGTGACAAACATCGGGTATATTTGCCTATTCCATCCAAGATCGAATAAGGGTGGCCCATAGGGGACATCGATAACAATTTTTTTACATTTTTTTATTAAATTTTCTGTATTTATTGGGGATGTTCTTCATTTTCGCCTATTTTCTGCCAACAAATTTTAGTTGATCACATGTTTTCATTACATTTGTGTCATTTCTAGTAACGTCGTCATAATTAACTTTATCGTTTGTTTTTTTTTCAACGAAAACCAAACAAAACACTTGGAAACGTTTACACAGTTTATACCGCAGAGTAAACCTTTAAACGGTCGAGTTTGCTGATTGTCAGAGGATACGTGTTTGTTTTTATTTATATAATGTTCTCACCGCTTACATTCTTATCAATATTCACCAGCTTCTTTAACTTATATTCGTATGTATAATCGAATTGTTTACTGCAGGGGTAGAACAAGCCCCCTGGGGTTTTATTCCCGCCAACTATAAATTGTGCAATTAATTTATCTTGGTGAATAAACGAATGAATGAATGAATGAGTAAACCTTTAAACCGCGAAGTAACCTTTACACTGCGGTTGCTAGCTTTACTTCGCGAATTAAAAGTTTTCGCCGTTATTAAGAATGCGAGAAATCTGAAGAAATTCTGTGTTAACCTTATCTGGCCTGGGATGTTTAGGAACTGTCTTCATTGTAGTGAACAAGCTCCCACCGGACAAGCAAAGAGGCGAAAAATCAGGAGGAAAAGCCCTTAGGTATGATGGCTATTTCTTAGCATAAATTTCAAGATTTCTGTTAAAATTATCTTGTTTTTTTTTCATTTCATTTTCGTCCTCACTCACCTCCTAGGTAGGAGGGAGAGACAGAGAGAGAAAGGGGGCTTAGCGCGTTATTGATCTACTTACAACCGGTGACATCAACAGGTCACTTTCGGCTGACCTTTGTGAGGTCACTCTCGGTTCCGGTCACGTGATCGGAAGTGCACAATAGTGGAAATGCGCACAATAGCGGAAATCATGCCCAGGGTTAAAGGTCACTTTATGTCAGATGACCGGAACCGGAAGTGACTTCAAAGGTCAGACGGAAATGATCTGTTGGCGCCACCTGTCGGAAGTAGGTCAATAACGCCGTAACTCCCCTTTCTATACTACTTTCTGGTAAACATGTTCACGTGTAAACTGGATGGAAAATCGGAAGTAGTAATCGAGGCGGACACTGGGCTCCAGGTTAGGACTTTCGTCTCCTGGAAGCCGGTGTCCCAGGACATCCAAATCCAAATCTGAATGCCCGACGGACAATTAAATCCAGATCTTAGTGTCTTGGGACACTTACGTCTAGACGCGAGTGTCCTCCGGACACTGGATGCATCGGGCCACCGTTTCCGTCACACCGGAATTAACTTGCGGTGTTCAAGGACCTACCTTTGCTGCAGGTGACGTCATTGCTACCTTTTACATCTAACCTACACAGTTAATCCGTCATTTCGCGAATTTGTGTGAGCCACATTTGAGAATAGCGGGAACACTACTGAAGCTTGGTTGAAATGGTTCGCATATTTCCGAAAGAGCTGCTCCTTGACAATATAATGCAACAAACTGCAAGGTTGTACGCCCCTTAGTTCCAGAGTTCTAACCTGTTCGAAATTCAATATGGCAGGCAAACCACGTGACCAAGTTGCAATTTTTTTACATATTCATGATCGCCGTATCATATAACATATATTTCGTCACTTTCCTCGTCCAAATCCCTTACTTGAAAATCCGGCCATTTTGATTGGCCGATGGCGGCCGTTTTGTTTTACATAGCAGCTTTTCAAATAGAGGTTTGAGAGAGCCTACTGCATTGATAATGTGTACCACGTTTGGCGTCGATCGCTTCAACAGTCGCCGAGATGAATAGCTTAACAGGTTTTGTGGTCAATCCAAGATGGCAGCCAGGGGTTTCGACCAATCGGCTTCATTGGTGTATATGCACTAGATCCCATGTCGGGCAATCAACCTATGAAGTTTTAGCTCCAATGGTGAGGCGGTGTTGACCAGACGAATGGCACAAAATTACATGGTTACCACTGAAGGACAATCGGTTAATTCGCAAATTTGGATGAGATACATTTGACAATATCGGAAAAACTGTAGAAGTTACTTGAAAAGGGTATTTCCGAAAGAGCTGCTCCTGGACAATATAATGCAACAAACTGCAAGACTGTACCTTCCGTAGTTCCAGAGTTCTAGCCTGTACAAGATGTGTTCGGGTGCACTCCAGAGATTCTTCCATTCAGCATGGAATAGACTATGGGTCCGTTTTTCGGTCACCAGTTGCCGTAAAACCTTCAACCCAAATCACTTATATATGTATATATTTTCTGAAAGAGCATGATGAAACTATTATTTTAAGATATAACACTGCTATGTTATAGAAAAATTAAACTCGAACATTCTCCTCCATGCTTGCTTCATTTTTCCTAGAAAACCCCTTAAAAATGTCGAAAATGGTCAAATTCGGCTCAATTTCCAGAAAAATCTGTAAGAGCGATTTCAATTAAACTTCTTACTCACGTTCCCTGGTCCGGTCTCAACTTAAAAAGGCAAAAAAAAGGGGGTGAAAACCTAACCGTTTTTTGTCAGATTTTCTTCCCGTAAATGAGTCCCGATTTTTAGGCACACCCAAGGGGCATAACTGAGGCAGGACAAACTTTACTCCATGATCCCGATCAGCGTGTAGACGAAGCCAGCACTCGATTTGTACGTACTCGTTTGCAGCGTTGATAATGCTGAACAGGATGGCATTATAGATATAAGCTATTAAGAAGACAAGAAGAATTATGATGTAGCAGAACAAGGGCAGTCTATCGTATTATGAAATTAGAGAGGGGCCATTACTACGAAACTGCGGAGGGCCACCTTAAGGGGCAGGATGCTTTTTACGAAATTAATTATTCACATGTATCGTAATCTCAGAGTGTTTGCGAGTATGGCGGTATACAACACTTGCCAGTTATACATATTATTTTGGGAAATCCGACCGATAACTTTCCCCCTACCCTATCTTTGTTTTGATCACTTTGCCAATTCTAGCAGGATTTTCGAGAACAAAACTCAAAATTAACCTATTTCTTCTTAATAATGGTCATCCATTCGGCAATATGAAGGCCGTGGTTACTTTTCCGCTTTCCAACGATAGCAGAAACGCGGGAAAATGCAAATAAGCGATGTAACCAGGTCAAATTATTGGTAATTTTGCACTCAATTTTCTCTTAGAAACATGGGAAATACTTCAGAAACTTGAGAAATAATTTGTAAAACTATAATAATATACATCCATTCCATCCTTTATGGACTGTAAATGGGTTCTCTTGTAAAGAAAATTTACACTGGCAAATTTATATCATTCTGATAGGACCTCGTTCTGCCATAATATCCACCGAAATCTCAGTCCAGGGGGAGATAACTCCTGCATGGAATACAGTATGCAGTAACCTCAATTGTATACTAATGGACACACTGGATTATTTTAATCGAACTCCTGGTCTTCTTTCCACCTGCTTCCGAAAATAGCGCTTCAGGTATAACTAGGCAGTCAAAATTAAACAATCTGGCGTAATGATACATCTCCGCCCCGTAACGGAGTCTACATTAAGATAATGCATAGACTCCACTATTATGCCTTAAGGGGTGCACTCCAGAGATTCTTCCATTCAGCATGGAATAGACTATGGGTCCGTTTTTCGGCCACCAGTTGTCGTAAAACCTTCAACCCAAATCACTTATATGTATATATTTTCTGAAAGACATGATGAAACTATTATGTTAGGATATAACACTGCTATGTTATAGAAAAATTAAACTCGAACATTCTCCTCCATGCTTGCTTCATTTTTCCTAGAAAACCCCTTAAAAATGTCGAACAATTGTCAAATTCGGCTTAATTTCCAGAAAAATCTGTAAGAGCGATTTCAATTAAACTTCTTACTCACGTTCCCTGGTCCGGTCTCAACTTAAAAAGGCAAACAAAAGTGGGTGTCAACCTAACCGTTTTTTGTCAGATTTTCTTCCCGTAAATGAGTCCCGATTTTTAGGCACACCCAAGGGGCATAACTGAGGCAGGACAAACTTTACTCCATGATCCCGATCAGCGTGTAGACGAAGCCAGCACTCGATTTGTACGTACTCGTTTGCAGCGTTGATAATGCTGAATAGGATGGCATTATAGATATAAGCTATTAAGAAGACAAGAAGAATTATGATGTAGCAGAACAAGGGCAGTCTATCGTATTATGAAATTAGAGAGGGGCCATTACTGCGAAACTGTGGAGGACCACCTTTTAAGGGGCAGGATGTTTTTTACGAAATTAATTATTCACATGTATCGTAATCTCAGAGTATTTGCGAGTATGGCGGTATACAACACTTGCCAGTTATACATATTATTTTGGGAAATCCGACCGATAACTTTCCCCCTACCCCATCTTTGTTTTGATCACTTTTGCCAATTCTAGCAGGATTTTCGAGAACAAAACTCAAAATTAACCTATTTCTTCTTAATAATGGTCATCCATTCGGCAATATGAAGGCCGTGGTTGCTTTTCCGTTTTCCAATGATAGCAGAAACGCGGGAAAATGCAAATAAGAGATGTAACCAAGTCAGATTATTGGTAATTTTGCACTAAATTTTCTCCTGGAAACATGGGAAATATTTCAGAAACTTGAGAAATAATTCGCAAAACCATAATAATATACATCCATTCCATCCTTTATGGACTGTAAATGGGTTCTCTTGTAAAGAAAATTTACACTGGCAAATTTATATCATTCTGATAGGACCTCGTTCTGCCATATTATCCACCGAAATCTCATTCCAGGGGGAGATAACTCCTGTATGGAATACAGTATGCAATAACCTCAATAGTATACTAATGGACACACTGTGGATTATTTTAATCGAACTCCTGGTCTTCTTTCCACCTGCTTCCGAAAATAGCGCTTCAGGTGTAACTAGGCAGTCAAAATTAAACAATCTGGCGTAATGATACATCTCCGCCCCGTAACGGAGTCTACATTAAGATAATGCATAGACTCCACTATTATGCCTTAAGGGGTGCACTCCAGAGATTCTTCCATTCAGCATGGAATAGACTATGGGTCCGTTTTTCGGCCACCAGTTGTCGTAAAACCTTCAACCCAAATGTATATATTTTCTGAAGAGCATGATGAAACTATTATTTTAAGATATAACACTGCTATGTTATAGAAAAATTAAACTCGAACATTCTCCTCCATGCTTGCTTCATTTTTCCTAGAAAACCCCTTAAAAATGTAGAAAAATGGTCAAATTCGGCTCAATTTCCAGAAAAATCTGTAAGAGCGATTTCAATTAAACTTCTTACTCACGTTCCCTGGTCCGGTCTCAACTTAAAAAGGCAAACAAAAGTGGGTGTCAACCTGCCTGTTTTTTGTCAGATTTTCTTCCCGTAAATGAGTCCCGATTTTTAGGCACACCCAAGGGGCATAACTGAGGCAGGACAACCTTTACTCCATGATCCTGATCAGCGTGTAGACGAAGCCAGCACTCGATTTGTACGTACTCGTTTGCAGCGTTGATAATGCTGAACAGGATGGCATTATAGATATAAGCTATTAAGAAGACAAGAAGAATTATGATGTAGCAGAACAAGGGCAGTCTATCGTATTATGAAATTAGAGAGGGGCCATTACTGCGAAACTGTGGAGGACCACCTTTTAAGGGGCAGGATGTTTTTTACGAAATTAATTATTCACATGTATCGTAATCTCAGAGTATTTGCAGTATGGCGGTATACAACACTTGCCAGTTATACATATTATTTTGGGAAATCCGACCGATAACTTTCCCCCTACCCCATCTTTGTTTTGATCACTTTTGCCAATTCTAGCAGGATTTTCGAGAACAAAACTCAAAATTAACCTATTTCTTCTTAATAATGGTCATCCATTCGGCAATATGAAGGCCGTGGTTGCTTTTCCGTTTTCCAATGATAGCAGAAACGCGGGAAAATGCAAATAAGAGATGTAACCAAGTCAGATTATTGGTAATTTTGCACTAAATTTTCTCCTGGAAACATGGGAAATATTTCAGAAACTTGAGAAATAATTCGCAAAACCATAATAATATACATCCATTCCATCCTTTATGGACTGTAAATGGGTTCTCTTGTAAAGAAAATTTACACTGGCAAATTGATATCATTTTGATATGACCTAGTTCTGCCATAATATCTACCGAAATCTCATTCCAGGGGAGATAACTCCTGTATGGAATACAGTATGCAATAACCTCAATAGTATACTAATGGACACACTGTGGATTATTTTAATCGAACTCCTGGTCTTCTTTCCACCTGCTTCCGAAAATAGCGCTTCAGGTGTAACTAGGCAGTCAAAATTAAACAATCTGGCGTAATGATACATCTCCGCCCCGTAACGGAGTCTACATTAAGATAATGCATAGACTCCACTATTATGCCTTAAGGGGTGCACTCCAGAGATTCTTCCATTCAGCATGGAATAGACTATGGGTCCGTTTTTCGGCCACCAGTTGTCATAAAACCTTCAACCCAAATGTATATATTTTCTGAAGAGCATGATGAAATTATTATTTTAAGATATAACACTGCTATGTTATAGAAAAATTAAACTCGAACATTCTCCTCCATGCTTGCTTCATTTTTCCTAGAAAACCCCTTAAAAATGTCGAAAAATGGTCAAATTCGGCTCAATTTCCAGAAAAATCTGTAAGAGCGATTTCAATTAAACTTCTTACCCACGTTCCCTGGTCTGGTCTCAACTTAAAAAGGCAAACAAAAGTGGGTGTCAACCTGCCCGTTTTTTGTCAGATTTTCTTCCCGTAAATGAGTCCCGATTTTTAGGCACACCCAAGGGGCATAACTGAGGCAGGACAAACTTTACTCCATGATCCCGATCAGCGTGTAGACGAAGCCAGCACTCGATTTGTACGTACTCGTTTGCAGCGTTGATAATGCTGAATAGGATGGCATTATAGATATAAGCTATTAAGAAGACAAGAAGAATTATGATGTAGCAGAACAAGGGCAGTCTATCGTATTATGAAATTAGAGAGGGGCCATTTACTGCGAAACTGTGGAGGACCACCTTTTAAGGGGCAGGATGTTTTTTACGAAATTAATTATTCACATGTATCGTAATCTCAGAGTATTTGCGAGTATGGCGGTATACAACACTTGCCAGTTATACATATTATTTTGGGAAATCCGACCGATAACTTTCCCCCTACCCCATCTTTGTTTTGATCACTTTTGCCAATTCTAGCAGGATTTTCGAGAACAAAACTCAAAATTAACCTATTTTTTCTTAATAATGGTCATCCATTCGGCAATATGAAGGCCGTGGTTGCTTTTCCGCTTTCCAATGATAGCAGAAACGCGGGAAAATGGAAATAAGAGATGTAACCAAGTCAGATTATTGGTAATTTTGCACTAAATTTTCTCCTGGAAACATGGGAAATATTTCAGAAACTTGAGAAATAATTCGTAAAACCATAATAATATACATCCATTCCATCCTTTATGGACTGTAGATGGGTTCTCTTGTAAAGAAAATTTACACTGGCAAATTTATATCATTCTGATAGGACCTCGTTCTGCTATAATATCCACCGAAATCTCATTCCAGGGGGAGATAACTCCTGTATGGAATACAGTATGCAATAACCTCAATAGTATACTAATGGACACACTGTGGATTATTTTAATTGAACTCCTCGTCTTCTTTCCACCTGCTTCCGAAAATAGCGCTTCAGGTGTAACTAGGCAGTCAAAATTAAACAATCTGGCGTAATGATACATCTCCGCCCCGTAACGGAGTCTACATTAAGATAATGCATAGACTCCACTATTATGCCTTAAGGGGTGCACTCCAGAGATTCTTCCATTCAGCATGGAATAGACTATGGGTCCGTTTTTCGGCCACCAGTTGTCATAAAACCTTCAACCCAAATGTATATATTTTCTGAAGAGCATGATGAAATTATTATTTTAAGATATAACACTGCTATGTTATAGAAAAATTAAACTCGAACATTCTCCTCCATGCTTGCTTCATTTTTCCTAGAAAACCCCTTAAAAATGTCGAAAAATGGTCAAATTCGGCTCAATTTCCAGAAAAATCTGTAAGAGCGATTTCAATTAAACTTCTTACCCACGTTCCCTGGTCCGGTCTCAACTTAAAAAGGCAAACAAAAGTGGGTGTCAACCTGCCCGTTTTTTGTCAGATTTTCTTCCCGTATTCTTCCCGCATATTCGTGATCGCCGTATCATATAACATATATATCGCCACTTCCCCGTCCAAATCCGTTACTTGAAAATCCGACTATTTTGATTGGCTGATGGCGGCCATTTTGTTCTACATAGTGTCTTTTCAAATGAATATGTGAGAGAGCCCATTCCATTGATTACGTGTACCAAGTTCCGCGTCAATCGCTTCAACAATCGCGGAGAGGAATAGCTTAACAAGTTTTGTGGTCAATCAAAGATGGCCGCCAGGGGTTTCGACCAATCCGCTTCAATTGTGGATATGCGCTAGATCCCATGTGGGGCAATCAAGCTATGAAGTTTCAGCTCCAATGGTAAGGCGGTGTTGACTGGACGAATAGCACAAGATTACATAGTTACCACTGAAGGACAGTCGGTTAATTCGCAAATTTGGGTGAGATACATTTGACAATAGAGGGAAAACTATAGAAGTTACGTAAAAATGTTGGCATAATTCCGAAGGAGCTGCTCCTGGACAATATGATGCAAGAAACTACAAGACTGTACCTTCCGTAGTTTCAGAGTTCTAGCCTGTACAAGATGTGTTCCGATTTTAACAAAATTCAAGATGGCGGCCAAACCACGTGATCTAGGAGCAAAATTTTTACATATTCGTGATCGCCGTATCATATAACATATATTTCGCCATTTTCCCCGTCCAAATCCGTTACTTGAAAATCCGGCCATTTTGATTGGCTGATGGCGGCCATTTTGTTCTACATAGTATCTTTTCAAATAGACATTTGAGAGAGCCTTCATTGGTGGATATGCACTAGATCCCATGTGGGCCAATCAACCTATGAAGTTTCAGCTCCAACGGTGAGGTGGTGTTGACTGGGCGAATCGCACAAAAAGTGGCGGAAGAAAAATAATGATAATAATAATACCAAAAACAAAAGGTTTCCAGCCATGCTGGCATGAAACCCTAATAATAATAACACCAAAAACAATAGGTTTCCAGCCATGCTGGCATGGAACCCTAATAATAATAATAATAATAGCAAAAACAATAGGTTTCCAGCCATGCTGGCATGGGACCCTAATAAGTAAGGTTCTATATAGCGGCATATATTATTGGGGAGCATTGATAGGATGTTAATTTATTAAGATTGCCAGCCCCGCATATAGATGTGAACAGTACAGCTATTACTCGATCCGTCCGTTTAAAAAGAGAGTCACTGAACATACGACGTTGTGTGTGATACGCCACCTTCGTTTATGCAGAGAAAGGGATGGAAGACAAACCCTTCGAAGTTCTGAGACTATACTACATCGGGGGTCTCCAAAGTGAAAACAAATATACGGAGACGCACACGTAACTTCAAACAAAGGAGGCGAAATATACAACACATTGGCTGACGTTTGATTCGCCCAAGTATGGGCATATTCGGAACGGTCATGAGGTCACGAAGCTGTTCGAACAGCCTATTATGGTCTTCGTCCCACGGTAGCTTGAATTTGAATGTTTGTATTGATGGAAATAGAGAATTGATGATGGTTAAAATTATAACAAATTAATGGAAGAGGAAGATCTGCATCCCTTTATAATATTCCATAAAGAGTTACGTGAAAAAACAGATAGTGAACGTCACCACAGGGGACGTATTATTATTGGACGTGTTTCGTCCTGATGAATTCGTTCTCTGTCATGGTTCGTCTTTGTCAGACGAACAATGATTCGGGATGATGAGTATTGCAGTACCGCGCTGCTATACAGGTATATCGAATAGAAGGAACAAACATTCAATGTTGATTTATTGAAGTGAATTCACTGTTTGCTGGTATGCAGGGTCGACGAGGTTCCACAATTATCTGAAATGGTGATATTTAAACGACTGAGAGAAAAAACAGTAGTCTGCATATACAATGAATTTGTCAATTTATTTTTTCTGAAGGTGTTTACTGAACCTGTTTCTCACTGTTTATATTGTCTCGCTTTTAATAGGTCAAATTATCGTTTCGAACGGACATACAGTGGTCGTGACATATCGTGTGTGAGTGTAAAAAGACTATGTTATATATAACACAATGAGCAAGAATGAACATATTCATGCAATTTATCAACCGAATAATTGCCGTTACCGGAACAATATGATCGTATTACTTGGTAATCTTACCTGCCACTATACAAGCAATACAATAATCTCAGTGCGAGTCCTACTCAGAATGCTATGTTTCTGTTGTGTAACTATGTTCCGGTGTTATAAAAAGTTGACGAAAACGGAACCATTATCTACTCCAGACCAGTCATTTCACCACTAATCACTACAAGTTCAGTGACGAAATTCAGCCACGATTGTATGTTGAGTAGAGAAGGTATCCGATAAGAAGTTACATAATATATTAAGCCTCAAATTATACATTTGTTTGCTCAAGTTTAGCCTACAGACAGGCTAACAATATGCCATTGGGACAGACCGATTAGTCACCAATGGCTAAATAACCATTTATGATCTTTGAATCCAGCAAGCTAAATATTTAACAAACCTTGTCATATAACAACTTTCTGACAGATCTAACTGGATCAAACTCTACGAAAACTGTCTTGTATCAAATCGCGTCTTCCTCTGCTCATTCCGGCTCATTGTTTTCCCCAAATCATGTTTTCCAGATATGATTTTCAGGAAAGATATATAGAGGATTTTCATAATCATTTTGTATTTTCAGGAAGGAATTAATGTACTTGTATTAAGTACACACAACACATCAGACTTGTAAATAATGAAGCACTCCTATTGACAGTGTATTAACTACATAATGTTTGTATATCATTATTAAAGATATAAATAAAGATTGCCGTGTGTTAAAAATCGCACTATAAGAAAAACCCGTATATACAAATTCAATGAACTTCGATCATGCATCTATTGTCTGGATAGCATTTCACTATCTGCTGGGCTATGCTAATTGGTTGTGTTCAATTATGCCAAATTTTATAACCCGTTTCGATATGGGAAGTGCTACCTAAACTATTTATACCAGGACCATGACTGAGTTTAACTATAAGAATTTAACGTTCACCTTAGGTGCTCAATCCCGGTGTCATCAAATGCTTTCGAAATGTGCTCGGTCTATATGAGGCTACTGATACGTTCAAATTATACCGATTCTCAGCAATTATCTTTTGGTTTTACTGAACTATGCGAAAATAATTCACATAGATGTCGCAACGTTGTAAATAAAACAATTACATTTCCATAACATACAGTTGTCTGTATCATGCTATCAAATATTAATCAAATGGGAGATTATATTTGCTATTCGGTGAATGTTTAGTTAATAAAATTCATCTGTTTGATTCATCTGTTTGCTCATATATCAATTATATAAGCCACCGTTCCATGCAGTAGAGTATATATGGTGAATAGTATTGTTACATTTAATTTCCTGCGAAGTATATATCTCACAGTGTGAAATATAACCGAAATATTTATAAACTCACCTGCCGTATATCAAAAGTCGGCAAATTATTCGGTTTAATTTGCACCTGATGTCCCAGCGTGGCATATATAATTGAATAGAATATAATTATTTGCATATCTTTGTGCTGTGTATGTTATGTAACGTTTGGTCGAGCGGTATATTTGTATTTGATTTGCGTTACTGCAGCGGGTAAGTGGTTAACCTGAACCAGGTGAACAGCATGCAACTCAGTGGAACACAAGGAAAGACAAAAAAGGTTTGAGTAAAGTTCAAGATACTTTATGTACCAACAAATATATATATATATATCCACAGTGTTACCAATTGTAATTGGTGTATTCAAATCCGAATTGGTGTAATATAAGTAATTGGTGGAATTCACCAATTTGGTGTGATTCACCAATTGGTGGAAAACATCTTATTTGGAATAAGGTAAACTCCTGGTAAAATGTTGCTAATTAATAACAACAAGGCACTGAATTGGCTTGAAATGTCAAGATAAATATTTAGTGAAAACACCAAACCGGTGATTCCAAGTTACTACTTTGATGGAACACCGGCTTGGTGGAAATTTTGGATGAGCCTCCAGAGTGGTCCAGAATATGGAAAATAATGAAAATAATTATTTTTCCAGGTAGAAGATATCTCTAAGTAATTTAGAGATATATATATCAATGCTTAACATGCCTTTCCTGGTATTAACAAGCGCTTGGGCCATGGCAACTAAGATAATTTTTGTAATTTGGTTGGCGTTCCGAAAATGTACTCTGCGAAGGTCCCAGCAAGAGTCTCAGGATTCTAGCCATTCAGAGAGCCTTTTATATGCCTATGAAAATGAACTATGACATTGTTCCAGAACTAAGGGAAGATAATCGTATCAAATTACATGTTAAAATGACACGCCCTCTGTCGGAGAAAAATGTACTGAAACAACATGGCCGCCTTCGCTACAATAGAAGGTGGACAAGTCGGTAAAATGATGGTTTTACAGTATAAAAAGAGTATTTAAATAACAACAATAGTTTGCCGATATTTACTAGGCACCGGAGTGTCATAAAGGTAATAATATCTGATCTTGGTAACAACTGTGAAGACTAAAATACATCATTGAAGCTCCCGAAGTGGTGACCCGCCAAAATAACATGTGCGGCGACAACTGGTCACATCATAATACAGCTGCACAACAATAATAATACAGCAGGTAAATCTATCCCGTTACACTGCTCCCACCTCAGTAGAATGTTTGGTCCCCAAATTAGTATATACATGTAACTATGGAAACTATTCCTATTAATTTTTCAATATGTGAACCGAAATGCTAAGAAAATATTTGAAGTTGAAGTTACACTACAAGAAGTAATATATACTACTGAGTTTACACTTACAGTAACAAATCAGTAAAAATTTGGAAATCTTGGTGTTGCCATAGCTACCAATAATTATCTATTTTCTACTGGATAAAAACTAACATTGAAATTGACATTCATAACTGGCAGTTTACATGTATTCTGTGAAAGTTTGGCATTTGACATCATGCAGTGTTTCTTCTTTTGCAGCCTAAATGGAGCCAAAAATGAGATGTCCGTCCAGAAAAGGAAGACAACTCTAGTATTGGAATTTGTAAACCGAAAAAAGTTTACATCACTGCCTGTGTCAAAGACGTTTAAGATAGAAATGAACTTTAACACAGACAATTTCAAAAGAGCAATTTACTGACAGTAAAGCTCAAGATTGGCATAGTTAATACAAATTCTGCGAAATAAATATAATATTAATTGCATTTCAATCAGTCAACACAACATGTGGCACTATTTCTTACGCATGTCTTGATATTATGGGCAAATTAAATTTTACACCTTCTTTACATCCTCTTCAATTTGAATCACTCTTGATGTGTATATTGATAGTTCATTCGGCTGGAGACAAAAACCTGAATTTCTTGATTCATCACCAATTTTACACAATCATATCTATGAGTGTAACACTTCCAGGTTGTAAAGGAAAAAAACCGAACTGTTTTATTTTTCAATTTTTATTAAAAAAAAAAACACTTTTCCAGCCAACGCGAAAGGAACACAAATAAAAATGTTTTTTTATATTCTAACGATATTATGATCGGAACGAATTTTGAAACATGCTATGGGAATTTCTCAGAAAAGTAAAACAACGCACATGTGCTATTTTTCACATTATATTAACATGCACATTTTGTGTAATTTTGGACCGAGTTTTCGCGTGTATAACCAGATACTCTTCTGCTTGGAAATATTGAAAAGATTGGCCTTTTACTGCTGAAACAAATTTCGACGTGAACATATGAAGCCAGTCCAAAACCTTAATAATCCAATACATGTAGTTGTTTCCCAAACAGGATTTTGATTCTGGACTGGCTGCATATGTTTACAGAGAGAGAGAGAGAGAGAGAGAGACTAAACAGATCTCCCAAAATAGTCGCTCGATAAAAAGGATCTCTTACAATCTTAAAATCTATGCATTCGATAAGAATATGTTTCACCGTGAGATCTTCGTGGCATGGAAGACACCTTCGGAATGGCTCTTTTTTTTTAGTAAATGTTCGTGAGTTAATCGTGTATGGCGATTCTACAGAGAGAAAAGGGTGTTTGTTTTACCTCGAATGAACGATTTCGTACAATTCTTCGTGTTATTTAAGCCCAAGTCCCACTTAAGCGAAAAATTTTACGAAACTTTGCGATGTATTGGTCGTAATGTTTCGTAATAAATCGCTTTACAAAAGCCGGTTTTTCCCGTCATTTGGGGCGAATAGATACGACATGTTTTACGAATAATTACGACTGTCTGCGATGCAGTTACGAAGAAATACGATACTTTTACGACAGTTAGCGATATTCGCACCCAAATTTAGGCGAATCAGAGCGAAACAGTTGCGAATTTGTGCGATGTATTTGCGAACATTTACGAAGTGCATACGACTACTTGCCATTATTTCACGATGTCTTGCGAATACGTACGAAGGTTTTACGACGTTTTTAGGACGTTGTTATGACAGGTTGGGTCAAATGTTTACGATTTCTTCTTATACAATCGTTTCCTAAGTAAAGCCCAAGTCCCACTTAGGCGAATTCCTTTACGAAGCTTGACGATTTAAGATCGTAAGTATTGGTAAGATTCTCGCAAGCTATTCGTAAAGACATTCGCCAATTTCAAAATGTTTAAAAAATTCGCCAAGCAATTCGATTTTTCCTTAAGTCTCAAATATTCGTAATTTTATAGTAAACAATCGTAAGTCGTCGTAACTACGTTGTAGTGCATCGTAATTAAGTCGTAATTTAATCGCCTTATTTGTAACAGTTCCGTTAATAATCGTCAAGAGAAAAATAAACACTAATAGTTACGATAACTTACGACAGGAAACGATGGTATGCGAAGTAATCGTAAACATTTTACCCAAACTCTCATAACAACGTCGTAAAAACGTCGTAAAACCTTCGTACGTATTCACGAGACATCGTGAAATAATGGCAAGTAGTCGTATGCACTTCGTAAATGTTCGCAAATACATCACACATATTCGCAACTGTATCGCACTGATTCGCCTAAATTTGGGTGCGAATATCGCTAACTGTTGTAAAAGTATCGTATTTCTTTGTAACTGCATCGCAAATAGTCGAAATTACTCGTAAAACATGTCGTATCTATTCGCCCCAAATGACGGGAAAACCGGTTTTTGTAAAGCGATTTATTACGAAACATTACGACCAATACATCGCAAAGTTTCGTAAACAACTTCACTTAAGTGGGACTTGGGCTTTATCGTAACTATTAGTATTTATTTTTCATTTGACGATTATTAACGGAACTGTTACCAATAAGGCGATTAAATTACGACTTAATTACGATGCATTACAACGTAGTTACGACGACTTACGATAATATTACGAATATTTGAGACTTAAGGCAAAATCGCATTGCTTGGCGAATTTTTTGAACATTTTGAAATTGACGCGGCGATAAAACCGTGGCGACGATTTTCTTACGAATTGAAGCGATGGCTTACGAATCATGGCGAATGTCTTTACGAATAGCTTGCGAGAATCTTACCAATACTTACGATCTTAAATCGTCAAGCTTCGTAAAGGAATTCGCCTAAGTGGGACTTGGGCTGATCCCAGCACGTGAGAATACGACAAGATAATATACTTTAAGCTATCCGAAAAACTCTTCGACGAGTGATATTTAATTTTGGCCCTTAACCCTAACTGGCCTGGGGGGGGGGGCACTTTCCGCTCCCCACCCACCTGTCGTTTTTTTGCTCCTATATCTGGAACGACAAAAAAATGAGAGCTGAAACTCCGTGACTTTCTAGGTTATTATATTGAGGTCATTTTGAGCCTATTTGCATGACCCCCCCAGTAGAGGATCATGGGTAAATTCAAAATGACGGCCATGTGGGGGTTACAGAAAAGTGATGTTTTCGCCATATTTCTTCAAAAATTACGCAAAAATTCAGCATGTTGATTCAACGCGATTCAATGCATTTTACTGAAACATATGTCTTAGGATCACCGAAAAACACCCTCCTGATTTGTTCCCCCTCCCTCCCTTCCTCCATTAACCCTAGCAGGCCCGGGGGAGTGGGGGGGGGGGGGCAAAATACCGCCCTACCAAACTTTCTGCCGGAACGCCAAAAAATGGAGAGCTGCAACTTCGTGACTTCATAAGCTATCATATTGGGGCAATTTTGAGCCTATTTGCATAACCTCACGAGCAGGGTATCATGGGAAAAATTCATGATGGCGGCCATGTGGGGTTATCAGTTGTGAAGAGATTTGACATTGACTTTTGATCTATAGAGCAAATGGTATGGAAGGCAAACACCGCCAAAAATACAACAGTACAACAAATGAGCTTGCGTCAAACGATTAGCGTTCATTTGACAAACGAACAACGTACAGGCAAACAATTAACGTTCGTTTACCAAACAATTAACGTTCATTTGACAGACGATTAACGTTCGCTTACCAAACGAACAACGTACAGTCAAACGAACATCAGGCAGTCAAACGATTAACGTACAGTCGAACGAACATCAGACAGTCAAACGATTAACGTACAGTCAAACGAACATCAGACAGTCAAAGGATTAACGTACAGTCAAATGAACATCAGTCAACAGAGGGCGCTTCCGTCACAGTGAGGGGAGATAATTTGGATGGTCGTCTCCAGTCGTCAAGGGAGTGGTGGTCAACAGGTCCCCATCTACTAGCAGAACGTCCACGAGCAGAACGTCCATCACCAGGACGGTTTGGGGCTATATAAATATGCGGATTCCCATGGCCAAATCGGGTACGGATTGCGGACCACTATTTCTAACGGCCACAGACTTTAATAGAAATCGAACCACGATGATGATATCTGAACCCAGGACAAAAGCCGCAGTGAACAAAAGCCTCAGGGGCAAAAGCGCCGCGTACAAAAGCCACAGAGGCTAAAGCCCTAGCTGACAAAATCCCCAAACCAATTAATTAAAAACCAATAAATGGAATAGCGCGATCGGGCTAATGTACCATAAATACCGGGCTATTTAGATAGGCACTACCAGAAAATTTAGATACCCGTACCATCTAATTATTCAAATATAGGCTGTTTACACCACGTGACCAACGCGACAGACACGTCGATCGCCATGCAAAAAAAGGCATATGCACTGCAACATATGTATGAAATTTACTTATATGGCGATAATAAACCAAATAAAGGTCATATCAATAAAAAGCTTAGATATTCAGCTTTTTGGACGTGAAATTTTACGGCGATAGGAAAATTATTCGCTTGTTAGGGAAAGATAGAAGGCCGAGTGGTGGGGTCAAACTCGGGTGTCGGAACGATGGCACAAACATTTCGGTGATTTTTGCTGATTTTACTATGAAATGATGTAAAAATCCAAGAGCTGTTACATACGTTACAGGTATAAATTGAATAATTGTTCAATCAGTTAGTGCCAAAGTGCAGAAAATAGAGTGATACAAATTTGTGGAAGCCTTTCGAAAACAAGCGCTGGATGAGCGCAAAGACCTCCGTCGAGGCAACAGGGTCCGTAGCGTAATACATCACTGAATAACATACGGCCGGATGCCAAGCTCAATTTTGCATTTGTTGGACGTTAGCTTCATCAATGGTAATTAATCTGGGATTGAGGGTTCCTCACTAGCATGTCCAGACAGGGATGTGAAAGTCACATTCCCAGCAAATAATTTTTGTTTGATTTGACGTGCTTGAAATATTGGGGTATGGAATAGAGTATATTGATGGAAAACCTGGAAAAGTGCTGGAGACATTAGGCCCCATCCCACCCACACCTCCCCATGAGAGGATCCCCTCACCCAAATCAACACGTTAGCGACAGAAATGAGACCCTGTGTGCCTAGTTGTACCAACTTGCTTGTGATTTTGTGCTATAGGCCCAACACAGCAACAATTCATATTTTGTATGTGTACAGTATAGCATCATCATTGATGAGAGAATGCTCTTCAAAACACACCTGATTTTACCGACACTTCGTTCTGATCTGTCTCAACATCATATGATGAGGATTCAATGCGCTCGGTATAATTTTGTATACTGGTGTTACAGGTCACCTTCGCCTTCACCTTACTGTATCAATGACCATGGACTTGTACATGTATCACATTCACATTGAATGGTGATGGCTGATGAGAATATTGCCCCTATGGAACAAATGACTGGATTCCACGCAGCAAATATTTATTGTGTAACAGTGAGAAGAAAATTAATTGTATAAACATTCCAAGTCTCATTGAACACAAGCCGCACCATACTTGATATGAATATAACGCGCGTACATTAGCTTGCTTGGACGTCGCTTAGTTAAATATGGACAGACTCGCAAAAATCTCAAAATTTTCAAAAGCCACAAAAATGCCCTCAGCTTGTGCAGAGTAAGTAAAAATACTTATGTACAACTTGCTGTTTAGAAATGACTGTGTTGAGCGGTTCTATTCCCAACTTCTCTTTTATTCTATGTCATAGAGGACAGGGTTTGGTAGATAATTAAAAACTGTATTAACTCGGCTTCACATTTTAGAGAATGACTTTAATTCAGCCAAAGATGAAAGAGAAATACACGTATAAAAAAATCTATTTAAAAAAATATCTGTATATATGTTTATATTAATTTCCATAATTTATTGAAAAAAACTATACGTAGACTTCGACCACCCAATATCACACAGGCCAGGCAACTGTGAGAACAAGTGAAAGATACCCATCGAGTTGAGCGGATTTGCAGATAAACAAAAAAAAAAATTGCACTTTGTGCCTCACGAGGCCCTTCTCCATAGAGTGCATGCCAGTTATTTTTCTAGACTACAACAACAACAGTTTTTGCCTGTATCACAGTCCGAGCTTCCGATTACCCTTCAACCTTACTCAGACGACGGATAATTTTTGACAGATTGTCCGGCTAGGTTGTTGATCGGATTCACAGATCATGAATTCCACCGTGACGGAATCACCGTTGGGAAGACCTTTTCTTTATTCAAAGTCATGTACTCGGAAGTTCCGTGGTCATACCCATGTAGTTTCAAGTTTAGTTTGCTATTCTATATGACATCTGTTTATGGATCCATGAAAAATCTACAGATGATCCAGCATTTTCAGTAAATCATGCTTCGAAATGTTCGTGACGGAATCACCTGAAACGGACATGACTCTTGACTAGTGTTGCTTGTCTATTTTTTTGCTGCTCTGTTTCAATCTGACTATTCTTATATGACATCTCTTACTAACATACAGTACCCAAGGATGATTAGATTTTTTTCATCGTGAGAAAAACGCGACTGGATCATCCCAGGGGTTAAATCTAGCCCGTGACGGAATCGACAAAAAATCGTGATGGAATCACGAGTGCGCTTTTTAAATCTTATCGGTAAAAGTGCTTTATTAATTACACATTTTCTTCAAAAAAATATTCCTAGAGTGAATTTATCTCTTCTACTTAGAAAATTAAAACTCTGACCTCTTATTTTTTACTAAGGTATACAGCTCCCGCCACATGCATATCTTTTCTGCAGATGTTTCAAAATAGTATAGTTTTCAGTAAAGTGCAATTTTTCTTCTTTGACAATTTAGAATTTCCCGAGTTCTTCATGTTAAAAAATTGCGGGAAAAATATTTCGCTATTAAAACACATCTTTTCTATTATTGGCTTGTTCCCGGGGATCAAAGGAAGCGAATAGAACAAACAGCATGCTAATATAGGGTCTACGACATAATGTGGAGTGAATTTTATGCGAAAAAGGGCTGTTTAGCAATGTCCGTTTTTCCGTGGAATTCATGAGCGCACGATTGAAGTATCATGGGAAGATATATATTTCCAGTCGCTATCTCCCCCCCCCCCCATCTTCAAACAAAAGGAAAAGAAAAAGCCGAGAGAGCGCCTCGTGAGGCAGAGTTATTTTTCCAGACTACAACAACAACAGTTTTTGCCTGTATCACAGTTCGAGCTTCCGATGACCCTTCAACCTTACCCAGACGACGGATAATTTTTGACAGATTATCCGGCTAGGTTGTTGATCGGATTCACAGATAACGATTGAAGCATGGGAAGATATATTTTTTCAATCGCTATCTCCCCGGTTGCTTCCAGCTGCTTCCGTGGCTCAGGGGTAAGATGCCTGACTATGGAGCGAAGAATGGCGGGTTCGATCCCCGTCGGTGCCAGTTTCGTTATTTTAGGACAGGGTTTTTCTAGCTCGTAAATTGTTGGACGGGTAAATACAGTGCCCCAACAACATGTGAAAATTGATGGAAAAATTCTAAGTCCAACAAATAACAAATAACAGGCCACCTGATTGGAGTGCATAGGAACTATCCTCGACCGTCTTCGTCGCATACCGGTCATCTGTACCAGCGCGAAGCTATAAGTACACGCGCGAATTTAGTACCCTCGAATAAAGAGACCCGGTGGAAGCGCTGCGAAGGATACACACCTTTTGTGACGTAAGCATTCATTTGTGTCCAGAAACTTTTCAAAATTTCGTCGGGAACCATGGCAATCCCTATTGGAAATCACACGAGTCGTGGGTTCCCCATATGACGGGAGATTTCACGTTGCGCTCCTAGACCTCCGTCTGATCGACGGAGGTAAAAATTATCGGGATTTTTCGGAAAATTAAGAAAAAATGATCAAAATTTGCAGAAAAAATGCTCTAAAAATGTCAAATCGCCTCCCGAAAACTTGTATCACACATTTTTGAAAAATTGAGGAATCAATCTTTATAAACATGTGCCACATTCCACCGTAACGAAGGAACCACGGGGATGGGTTTTGCTGTCAAAAGACGCACACCTCTCACAGACTGAAAATATAACTTGTGTGCATCGCGTGTGTGTGGAAAAGAGGTCAACGGGCACCGCCCCTTTTGTTGACCACGTGTCGATGATCAAGGTCGGGTCAAGATGTAAAATCGATGACGTGCAACACTCAGTTTTAAAATAGATCTTGCCGTTACGTAATGGAAAAGGAAACCCCGTAGGCTACAGCATTCTTTTGAACCTGCAAAAGTATACACACGACGATATACTGCTCTCTCCCTTTCTGTTTACATACTTGACTAAGGGTTTCAAAGACAAGCACGCAAGCAATTGTGCCAAGGATGTTGGCCTAACTTGCTATCAACGTATTTTGTATTGTATTTTTCAGCAATTCACTGGTTTTTGTTGTTGCTGTTGACTGTTGTGTTGATACTTTTCTTGGTCAAGGCCTAAACATATAAATTGTTATAATTTAGAACGGAGCGCCGAACGAAACATCCATCAAACAAATAAAGATATTAATTTCTTGGTCAATTCCCTTTGTGTTACGGATCGTGGTATTTTGTAAAAAAGTTTACCCCAGAAAATTTTTCAAGTAGATAAACGTGCACTGGACACTGTACATGTATCACCCCCTGTATGTAATCTGTACCTTAAATTCATAAAATTAAATTAATTGCTGTATATTGATAGTAAATTAATATAAGCCTTAATAATTTAATTAAATTTAAACTTTGCCGAGTCATCATAAATACCTGCAATAAATACAGTTATCTTTGGTAACATAAAAAGGATATTGAATAAAGTAATATCGAAAGTAGGACTTTTGTAAGACAACAAATTACTCATATTTAAAAGCCCATTTCAAACGGACACAAATATTGTTGTAATAAAGATGGCGCCTACTTCTACTCATGTGTTCAATCGGGATGTAAATGATCATTATTCGGAGTGCGCTAAAGGTAATTTTAACCTTACAGTAACAGTCAGATCATTTCTTTCCAAGTTCAAGACGGCCATTGAGAGAACTGCTCCATCAGTTAGCAGAATCTCTCCCCAGTATATGACCTTGTATACGAAGTTTACCCGTGTTCACCAGAAAGCCAAAGGACTTAAATTAAAGAGGAACGCCATAGAACTTGAGAAATACCTGGATAGAAAATTTGTCTTCCCAGTTTTCATTGAAAATGATGACAAAGATACAACTCCTGATCAGGCAATGGTACAGCAGAACTCAGACAGTGATATCAGCAGGAGGACACTACTGCAGGAAAAATTGACAGAATTGGAAGCAGACAAACAGAAAGTACGTGGAGAATAGGACATTCTTGGAACAAAATACAACGAGGCCATGTGTGAGTTACAGGACCTGAACCGTGAATATGAAGAGGATTTCTTGGCAAACAGAGATGTTGATTTTCGCGGACCTGAAATATGATGCACTTCAGTCTCGTTTCCAAAGTAAATGTGCCGAATTGGATGCTCCACATGATCAACTAGCTGGAATAAAGAGGAATCTTAACAAGAAACTGAAGCGAAGGGAAGCAACAATTACAAAGCAGTCCGACCAATTGACCGAAATGAAACGCAGCAAGAAGGATGATGACTTCACAAAACAGGAACTTTATGATACGGTACAAAAACTGCAAACTGAGCGAGAAAGATGCTGTGCTATTGAAGCAAAACTTGAAGATAGTCGGAAAACAAAGAGAGCATTACAGAAGAAAATTACAAAACTGAAGGCAAAAGTTGGAGATGTAACTGAGACCCGATCATCCGAAATAGAACTGAACCTTGAGGAGATTGAGGAACTGAAACTTCGAGTGAAGTATCTGGAAAAGGAGAACAAGACTTTACAGGATGTGAACGCAATTCTACAAGATGAGGAAATCAGTACATTTGAGGATAGCAGATACACGGATGACATCAGACAAGTTGTGATGGAACTTCTATCTCTGAATGTGAGCATGAATAAAATAAATTTCCGTTATAAGAATTGTTTTAGCCAAATTAGCTCTAATTCATGTAGATGAGAAGGATCTCCCCTCGAAATCGTTGAGTCGTCGAGACTCATGTTGGAAGCCAGACATCTGGGCTATATTCAAGTTGGAGAGGCCAAGCTTCAGTCGCTGGAATCGGCATGCAAAAACGGCACATGTGGTGCAACATATGTATAAAATTTACATCTATCGTGACAATAAACTGTATAAAAGTCATATCGATGTAAAGCTTATTTATTCACATTTTCGGACTCTTACGAGCTGTCACATAAAATTTTGTCGAATAAAGTGAACATCTCAGGAATACAGGATCTCGGTATTGTCGACAAGATCAGCACAGGCCCATTTTAGAGAATGGTGGAGAGTAAACCCAACATTGTAGAAGCAAATGAGTATCTGGCAACGATGCAAGCTCACCTGGAACCTTGGAGTAATGATGCATCCGACCTAATGGTGGGGGAGAGGATGTTCACCGTTGAAGAAAGAAATATTCTTAGTGTTCACCAGGATGATGTATATTGAACGTATATGAATTGGACGTGCTAACACAAAAACCCTGGAGCTGTTGATGCATGCCCTTCTCCTGATCCTTGAGAGACAAGCGAAAGATCAACTTCTATGGAGGCAAGTATGCAGATATACATGTAACAGAACAACAAAAGTACTAGGCATCAAACGTACCAATAACAAACATTGCTTCCGAGCGGGACTTCGCCATTTTGGATATGCTGATGAGGAATAAGCCAGCATTATCTGTGCCACTGTTTGAAACCCTCATCTTATGGATCAACAACCGAACAGCAAGATGGTTAGATGACAAACGACTTGTGGAGAGTGCAAGCCGGGCAGAGAGGGCAGCCAGCGAGAATGTGCCAAGAGCTCGCAAAATTTTTCAAGCCTGCAAAGAGACTATGTGAGCCCAGAAACTTAAGATGTTGATGGAGAAACAAGCAGACAAAGCTGATGCCGAGAAGAAGTGTCATGGCAGGAAAGTGTTACTGACCAATACCATCTCAGAGGTTGGAGGGGTTTGGACGACAATCGAACAGATTGATGTCCAAATTTCACTCAGACAACAAGGTAACGTCAGTCTAACACGAGGTAGGAATTGTTTTATCAGTCAAAGACTGTCAATGGGGATCGCGTTATATTAATGATGAACAGCTTATCGACCACTCGAAGGACATCGTTCAGTTAGCATCTTTAACAGATGTACCAACCTGCAGCATTGAGAAGTTTGGAAGCCCGACAAAACCAATTTCTCGAGCAGAAAGTGAAGGCCAAAGAACGCATTCAAAAGTCCTGACATGCTCGTATTATACAATGCCAGAAGGATAAGCTGCCTGATCTGCTGAAGAACCCAGAAGACTTGGTGCGGTCGTATTTCATTCAAATGTGTGGAGGAAGGAGAAGAAACATCACAATGGTTCGATGTCATTATATCCGTGGCAAAGAAGATGCTTCTAACCCTATAAAAACAGAATATTATATTAAGTGTGATCTTGATAATAAGGTTATCAGTTGTACCCAATATTGCATAATTTTGACATCACTGATTATATCACCAGCATGGGTGGCAATGGGGGCCACAAATTTGGAAGATATATCGCAATTGACTCCTCCTCTCCTGTTGGTGTGATTTGTGCCCAACTTTGACATAATTAATGAGATTCGTCTCCATCATATATGAATGTAATAACATTGACAAAATAAAAAACCGTATCAAATAATAACAAGATTCATATTTTTATTTTGCTTGTTGTGCCCAACATAATAATAACAACATAATGGTTTTATCTGCATGAACATGAATGTATTAATCGAATATTATGGACCATCTTGTTTCTTGGACAGAATGGTTGTTGGTGTGGGGCCAATTTTGGACGTCGCAAAATCGCAATTGCCAACATATCGTAATTGACTCCGTCTGACCTTAACTGTTGGTGTGAGTTGTGCCCAACATTGACTTCATTAATTAGATTCATGTTCATTGAACATGAATGTAAATAACGTAAGGAAGTAAAACCATAACGAATAACAAGATTCATCTTTCCACCCATCAATTGGTTTTATCTCCATGAACATAAATATAAAACTGTATCAAATAATTTGGATTAGATTCTTATTCATGAGTTAACATGATTGATCATCTTCATTAATCATGCATGTGATAAAATTCAGATAAACCATTATCAAATAAGACAGAATTGCCCCATTTATTTTTACAGCATGGTTTTTGATGTGGAGCATGGGTGGTATTGGGGCTGATTGTGAATGTCGCCACCACCACCTCTCAAAATTAGCATCATTTCTCCTTCCTTCAATTGTATTATACTTTGATGTTACGCAAGATTATCTTCTTGTGTAGTACGAGAAACCCCCATTTACATAATTATAATAATAATAATTATTAATAATTATTTGCATTATTAAAATATTTTGCCTGCAGGGTAGGTCGTCTATAAATTCAAGTGTTTCTGTTGTCGGATAATGAAGAATAATGCATATAATTTCTCCAACAAGAAGATTCTAAACGAATTTTCTATCAATAATCGACAATTTTAAAGATAATTTATGCAAATTTATGCAGATTAATTGACATTTGCTAACCGAAGGATAGGTATAATGTTAATTCTACACTATTACTAGTAAACAATTAATGTATTGCCTGTTTATAGCCTGTAGCTCAATCTACTATGTGAAAAAGGTAAAAAGAAACTGACGTTTGAGAGAAAAATTGATACATATATGCAAATGATATGCAAATGAATTAAAAAATATACAACTAAATGAAATTTTGAAAATAAATATTAAAACTATAACAGTTCAAGAATATTTGTGGATAAAAACTATGAAAATCGACTGAATATTAAGCGACATACAGTGTTTCAAAGTTGAAATCCATTTATGCCATGCAAATTTGGCCTTTTCCTATGCCTCTATTATAAGCAGTCGAGTTGTCCCCCTTTTCTTGCCATTTCCATCACTTTAAAATATAGCAAATGCTGGGTTTCGATCTACAGACGTTCGCTGGTCCCACCGCCCACCAAGGCGAGATCCCGATGGATATGAAGTCGGGTATGTACGGACTCTACGTCTACTCGGACGTGGTGGACAACCACATCGTGGGCGATATCAACACACCTCTGTTACGGGTGGTCCCCATTAAAAAGACGTATGGAGATCAAATCACCCACAGTTTCACCCACATGCTCTACCTGCCCGTACGACAAACCGACATCAACACGATCACGGTGGGTATAAGAGATGACACGGGACGACCGGTGGCATTCGAACGAGGAAAAGTGGTGCTGACACTTCATTTTCGACAAGCACGTGCTCCCCACTTTGCATAATGAAAGTACCTTACGAGTGCGATGCACGCAGCTATGCCGACTATTATGCCCAACAGGCCGGGGGTGGCTTTCCGGTCTTTAGCGGTGCACGCATGCAACGAGGACATGGTCTGGGGAACATACTCGGCAGCATCGTCAAAACGTTCCTGCCCTTGGTGACGCGTGGGGTGAAAGCAATCGGCAAACAAGCGGTACGCAGTGGACTGCAAGTGGCCGGTGATGTCTTGGGGGGTACGGCACCCAAAGAAGCCTTGAAACGGCGGGCCAAAGAAGCGGGAGGCGTCTTGGTGGCCAAAGCACAACGCACCGTAGGGAATAAAAGAGCTGCCCCACCGAGACCACGCACCAGTCGAAGACCGACCCAGCGACGACGCACATCGAAGACCCAGGATATCTTTTCTTAAACATGTCCTTGATCCACGCCGAGTCCTGTCCCTCCACCAACAGTGAATTTGATTTGTGGACCGTGCCGCCCACACAGACCAGTGCCGAACAAGGATTATGGGTGGAGCATCTCCCGCTCTACAGCATCAACGAAACAGGGCCCATCGAGTTCACCATCAGTAATGCGGATACGGCCTATGTGGATTTAGCCCATACATACTTGTATGTGAAAGCCAAGGTGGTCAATAGGGATGGCTCCAGAAACATCCAAGCTGCAACGGTGGGCCCGACGAATCTCTGGCTGCACTCGATGTTTCAACAGGTGGATATTTTTCTCAGCGACAAACTCATCAGTGACTCGACCAACACGTACCCCTATCGAGCCTACATCGAGATACTGTTGTCGTATGGCCGAGAGGCTAAAAAATCTCAGTTGACAGCCGCTTTATTCTACCAGGACACACCCGAGCACATGGACACGGTGGACAATGTGGGATATAACAAACGGAAGGCTTTCACTGCGAACGGTGCCTCGGTGGATCTCGTGGGTCGACTACACGCAGACATGTTCATGCAAGATCGGTACCTCTTGAACAAGATCCCAATCAAAATCCGACTGATACGGGCGCCTCCGACCTTCGCCTTGATGGCCACTAACGTAGATGGGCATGCAGCTGATTATGGAGATTGTTATCCAAGACGCAGTCCTGTATGTCCGAAAAGTGAAACCGAATCCAGCCGTTCAATTGGGACACATGAAAGCCATGGAAACAAAACCAGCCCAATACCCTATCCGACGTGTACAAACCAAAGTGTTCTCTGTGCCTGCTGGAAATATGAGCGCCAACAAAGAAAACCTGTTCCTGGGGGAACTACCCAAGCGATTGATCCTGGCCTGTGTGGAAAATACCAGTTTCAGCGGAGCCTACCCAGAGAATCCGTTTGACTTTAAACATTTCGGCATCAATTTTGTGGCCCTGCATGTGGATGGACAACAGCTAGGTCCCAGCCACGGCCTTAACACCGAACTTTGGGCGCATGAATTTCATTCGAGCCTATCAGAGCCTGTTTACAGCCACCGGTCAAATCAACCAGGACGAAGGAAATTTGATCAGTCGGGAGGACTACGCGAACGGATACACGTTGTTCTGTTTCGATCTGACCCCCACCTTAGAGAACGACCATCAGCTGGCCCTGGCCAAGCAAGGCAATTTACGGTTGGAAATCCACTTTGCACGAGCCCTCGGGACCACCGTCAATGTGATCTGCTACGCCGAGTTTGACAACATCATTCAAGTGGACAAGGCGCGCAACGTCCTGTGTGACTTTTCCACCTAACATGGATACAGACCAGATAACCACCGTGCTGGAGAATGACCCAGGGACACGTATGGTCTTTCAAGGGGTGTTCGCCCGAGATGTGCTCCCATTAGACCGTGTGTATCCTGCTGCTTACATTCTCAACACGGACCCGATGGATCGGCCCGGTGAACATTGGGTGGGCGCGTACTTGACAGAACAGCAGGGCGAATACTTTGACCCGTACGGCCTGACACCCCTCCATCCCGATTTAACAGGCTTCATGGATCAAGGCACAGAGACGTGGTGTTGGAACAGTCAAACGTTGCAAAGCCTGGCCAGTAGCGTGTGCGGACAATATTGCTTATTTTACCTGTACCATCGATGCCGGGGAAGACCCTTATCTACCATCGTACAGATGTTTGACGAGTACCCCAAGGCCGAGGACCGCGATGTACTCGTATATGACTGGGCCGCCCATCATTTCAATGTACAAGCCCCGTTCTGGGCTCAAGTTCTTTCAATGTACAAGCCCCCTGTTCTGGGCTTCAGTTTTCACGTGGTTGTTCTCACGTTGTTGTTGTTACTGAATAAAAAACAAAATGAGATCTCATCAAAAAACCCTGTCTTGTGTGTTTTCTATATGAGCATAATGCATGAAACTGGCTTTGAACACCGTATTAGCCCATCAGTGGCCTAGAATGGAGCCAAAGGTAACCCATCCATGTCCAAAAAACATTACCCGGGTGTACAAAAACCCGGATGTAGGCGCGGACGTAGGCGAAAGCATCCCAGTACCCGGATGTAGGCGCAGACGTGAGCGAAATTCTAGTACCCGTCCATTGGTTCTTTTATCGATAGCTCATTGGCTCTTTTTCTCGACCGCTGATTGGTCCAAATGGAATTGCCCATCCTTCCCAGGTTAATTTACAATCCCCTTTTGGGGTTCAAGCTGTGTATATCGATGCCGCAACATAGTGTCCAAACCTTGCCGAAAGGGAGACCTTGGACCTTTTGACCTGGATGTGACCTTTGACATTTTGACCCGACATTCATCCGCGCACTGCCGGTGATGACGCGCGCGCGCGCTGCGGCCGGGGCGGCCGGGCCGGGCCGGGCCGGGGAAAACCCCGGAGGTTGAACATCCGGACGTCTAAGAGAACATTGGAACTCTTCTGGGTTTGGAGGTAAAACCCGGAAGTGACGTCACAACCCACGTGACCTGCTCAGCAGAATGGAAACGACACCCTAGTCTAGCCCCCTCACATAGGCTTCACCTGGATACCTCACTCGATCCCATCGGCCGACTAGTGGCCCACCTAGACCCCAAAACGTCTATTTCCATACCCTTTGTCCACTGCGCGTGCGCAGAGTGACGATATTTCAACCCCGCACTCACCCCATCAGATGCCCCCTCACATAGGCTTCACATTGATACCTCACTCGATCCATTCGGCCCACTAGTGGCTCCCCTACATCCCAAAACGTCTATTTCCATACACTTTGTCTATTGCGCATGCGCAGAATGACGATATTCCTACCCCACATCCATCCCATTGGTTGCCCCCTCACATAGGCTTCACATTGATACCTCACTCGACCCCATCGGGCCATTAGTGGCCCACCTAGATCCCAAAACGTCCACCCCGTATGGACCTATACACCCAGTCATGCAGTATAGGCCTATGGGCCTACCCAGGCCTCGGTGACTTTTTCCATTCCCATTGTCATTTTCTTGGCGAGACGAGAAAAACGCGATCCCACAAGTCATAGTAAAGCCCACGAAAAAAATTGACCATCCCCATACCCCATACAGGCATTTTCCCTTATATTGTATAATACAGACCCCTATTGTAGGGGTAAAGTCCGTGTTCCGCTTTTTATAGTTTCGGCAGAAAATCCTAATTTTACATGCACCCACCTCATTGACTTGATAGGCAGGTCCCAATAAGCCCGGGGAACGACATTAGCCCTTTTGACTAGGGTTGATAGGTGTTTTCCCCTATTTTAGGGGTAAAGTCCGTGTTCCGCTTTTCGGGAAAAAATCCTAATTTTACATGCACCCACCCATGACTGGATGCCCCTTCACGAATGCTTCACTTTGATACCTCACTCGACCCAATCGGACAATGCAGCGTATTTGAAGTCTGGGGACTACTTTTTCTCCGCGGAAAATTTTGCCCGCGACCGCATCACCACCAGACCGCATCACCACGAAGGAATACACATGCCCGATTCACCCAGACCGGAAGTGACGTCATACAGAGGTCACACTCCATTCACCCATACCGGAAGTGACGTCATACGGCACAGCGCCCCCTGGCGGAAAAAGGTGACCAAGAGTTACCTCCCTGGAAAATGTGAATGATATCCACTCTCCCTACTCCTGGCATATGACAAGCTTTTACCCAGAATACAGACAAGGTTCCGAAATATATACGTCCGTAATTTAAGGTTATGGAGAAAACTATACGGAAGCACCCGATTCATCAGAAAGTAATGACGACTAAGAAACGGATGCGTGAGGAAGACGACTTATCAAACGATGAAGCGGAAGAATCTGCCGCTGAGATGCGTAAATTCTTAATAAACAGACTTTTACCGCGCGAGTAAACAAGACAACCGATCAAACCTTTTGATTAGTTGATTTCGCCATCAGGGCGTACCGTTGCATTCGTTATCGATATACCCTCAGCTCTTTCACAGGGTTATGGAAAAGAAATTGACGTTTGGGTACTAGGATTGCTCAGTTTGTATTTTCGTTTTGAAACTGTCATTACTAAATTAATTAATTTGTATGAATAAATATATACTTTAAACTTTAACAACCGAAGTTGTGTTCTTCTTTCTTTCAGCCACCGTCCAGAGTCGTTTCGATATGACTTTATATGGACGATAGTCAGTTACAGCTGCTATCCAGTGATAATAAATATACCATCCATAGATATATGTGTGGCAGCTCTTTATTGTTATTATTGGTTTTGATTATTTGGAATGTTTCATTCACCAATGACCACCAAACTTACAACTACAACAGGTTGGACACATAAAACCCCCGAATAACACCTGTCGGGCGAAACACGCGCACTCTCTGCATAAACTAAATCGACATCTACCACAAACTTCAACGCCTAATGACTGGTTACAGTTTTTACAAACTCGGGGTGGAAATAAACGGGCTAATTCTTCCACACATTTTCGTGTTTTAATCTCCGGTAGTGGAGGGGAATCATTTAGGAGAATGGTTGTCGGACTTCTTATATTCACATTCTAGTCATCGTCATTATAAACTGGCCGTGTTTCAACGACCGCATCTACGGTAAATGCATTCTCCAAACTTGGTCAGCCCGAACTACCTAAAACGTCCACATTTTCTCGTACGAATCCAGCCGGCACAGAGTTGTTAGCCTATAAAAAGATATACAGTTGAAATATTAAAAGTGAGCAGACATTATTCAACTCGGTTATAATCGAACATTTACAACGACGTTCGCTATGTACATCATTATATCGACAAAGTCATATGATAAAACATATCGGTATTATCTGTGAGTGAGTTCAGGTTCGCTGGTATTTTCCAGTAAATTCGCCATTCCGAAGTAAGAGATAAATCGAATAATATTAAACGTATATATCTCGAAAAGCAGTTCTCAAATAATGATTTATTTCACGGTATATCCTTTCAACTCTTATTATATGTCGATCGTATTGCATAATTCCATACCCTAACTAAATCGATATCGTTCTATAAATATAAAGACCCAACACCAAATGTCGCCATACATCGATTGAAATAACCCATAAGGGTTATAGCCGATACTGTTTATTCTATCACACGTGTCACACCGTCAACTATAGTACAATCTCACATGTTTACATCGGTACGTTCTAGAATCAGTACGATTCTGTAATTGATAACACCGACCGTCCTACTTATACAGCGAAGTTATAATCAATATTTACCATACCAAATGTACGGTGTATTATCCAACACCAAATGTCGCCATACACCGATTGCAATAACGCTTTTCTTGTAAACTACTATACGCCATGTTTTTAAACCCTTATGAATGGTTAACGTACAAATTCGGAGAAATTATTTATAATATCATAAATCTGTACTACATATATATATTTTTATTGAAAAAACACCCTTTTTGTAAAACCGATATAGAGTAAAATATACGCCGTGTTTTGAATCGTTATTGACGATTATCGTATAAATTCGGAGAATTTATTTATAATATCGTATGTAGGTCTATACTATATATATATATTTAGGTAAATTATAATTCTACGTATATAATTTATTAATGTCAAATCCCAATAATCTATACAAATAGAAATCAGTAGTGACGTATGACGGTGGTCGGTGAGTGGCGGTGCATTTGGGTGGCGGTGCAGGGTCTGTGATACGCATATACTACTACTCACGAAGTACAGACTTGGTGCGGTATTTCAGCCAGAGGCACTGGGTGCGTGCCTATGGAGGAGCAAGAATGCCTTGGTGAATCGGGTCAGATAGTGCAGAGAACCAAATTTTCAGTGAGTAGTCCCTCGTCCCCAAATCAACCTGTTCAGAAGACCCAACTATTGACCTTTCACATACCGGAAGTTGGTGGGAATAGGGTGGGTATAGATGACAAATATTATCGACAAATTATTTCCGCGGGGAACCCTGATTGACAATTTTGTGACCTGGTTTTAATAAAACTTGTGAAATATTCTATCGCTTTCAAGCTTCTCAGAAGGGTCAAAGTGCATTAAATCACATCTAAAATTTTACAGGAACCACCATCTGAGGGAGCGAGCCACCCTACCTGTCCCACGCCGGTCTAACGCTCCGCCCCCCCCCCCCCGCCCCAACTGAAATCCCTCTGCCACGCCTACATATGATGATACTTTGAACATGATGAAGTTCACTGGTTACGCTGTTATATGAATAGACCTCTCTATTCAGTTTCATATGTCATGATCATTCGGGACCGACGAACGGAAATCTACGTTGCTAAGTCTGTGTCAGATATATATCACATTCTCTGTCATACATGCATGTACATGGTGTTGCTAAGTCTGTGTCAGATATATATCACATTCTCTGTCATACATGCATGTACATGGTGTTGCTAAGTCTGTGTCAGATATATATCACATTTCTCTGTCAAGTACATGCATGTACATGGTGTTGCTAAGTCTGTGTCAGATATATATCACATTCTCTGTCATATGCATGTGCATATGTTGCTAAGTCTGTGTGGGATATAAGGTCACATTCTCTGAAACATATGCATGTACATGGTGTTGCTAAGTCTGTGTCAGATATATATCACATTCTCTGTCATACATGCATGTACATGGTGTTGCTAAGTCTGTGTCAGATATATATCACATTCTCTGTCATACATGCATGTACATGGTGTTGCTAAGTCTGTGTCAGATATATATCACATTCTCTGTCATACATGCATGTACATGGTGTTGCTAAGTCTGTGTCAGATATATATCACATTATCCGTCATACTTGTACAGGTACATTCTGTTGCTAAGTCTCTGTCAGATATATATCTCATTCTCTGTAATACATGCATGTGAAATTCTCCCGTCATATACTCGGTGCATTGCTGACGAGTTTTGTCCAAAACTGATAACAATATCGACATTAATATATCATTTTGACCACCTTAATCATCTGCATATAAGAGAAAAATGTTTTGGAGCACGTATGTCATCTATGTACGTTGGGATGATATTTAAGATCGCTTTGTGCCTTATATTAAAGGATAAGCACCACGTAACACTCTTCACATTTAAGCGTTATCGACGTGTATTAATTTGGAATACCTAAGGCCTATACACACGCATTACCAAAACCCCAGCTCATCTTTGTATCCACATTGTCATCTATTTGAGTTTATGTTTCATAAGTGAGATTGACCATTTTTCTGTGGCTTAGGTGAACATGTCTCGCGTCCACAAATATATACATTTATCCATATTATGACTTCAATGACCTTTGAAAATAAGCCAAGATCATCCACAACTGAACTTGACCTGGATGCCCTCATAAAGATACGAAATCTACATAATGTATAATTTATGGTCGCAATTGTCCTTGCGATGCTAAGGACCGTCAATATCACCCTAAACATCGCAAAGTCTAAAGTAACGAAATGTCAAAATGTTCGACTCTTACAACATCGCAAGAACATTTGCGATGCTAAGGGCCGACAGGTTGACCCATAGCATTGGATTTTAAGAGTCGTTGCTATGCTAAGGTCTTCTACCCTGATTCCTGGAGCAGTGCCATCTCCTGTCGTTGGTGTTTCAACTAATCTCAGCAAGACCTACAATATGACGTCAATAGTTTCGCTTCGTGTCGCCATGTGGCGTTGTACTGACCAACAGACTGAATAACAAACTGGCTATACATATCCAACAATTAGTTAGCTCTAGTCTATTACATATTCAAGGCATTCGCCCTTATAATCTGCTATATATATGAGATGTTTCCCCCATGTTTCTTCACTCCTGGTGATCGCAAAATAGAGACGAAATATTGAGTCAAATGAGCTACCACTCTTATATTCTCCACATATTCTTCTGATATTGAATATCATATTTAATTAACAAGCATTTGACTATTATCGTACCTCGTGAACATAATTAATAGCTAATTAATTTAATTAATAAAGTAATGATTAATATCTAATTGATAAAATAATAACTCGCAGTATTGTGAGTCGATGAACACTACTGATTCAATGACCAGTGCGGACCGGATGAATGATATATATCACGGACATATCTGAGCAAAGACTGAGGATGAAGGGACAATGAAACACGAGTTCACTCACGCCTACAATAGAATGAATAGGCAAATTGACTGTTTAATTCTGTGCATCCATGCTCAGATGAATGTTGCGGTGCTACTCGATATAATGACACATGTCAACGATGATAGTAAGATCGCAAATATTGATCTCAGAGGCTTTTTGAGATTCCCTCTTCTCAAATGAGATTTTGTTATGTGTCCTGTGTTTTCGTACGAATGAAATGTTTATCAAGCACCCGAGTTCCATCATCAGAGACTGTCGGCCACCTACATGTACATCACCCAAAATTTGTTTCCATCAAGAGAGGTTTCTCGTGATATCACGTTTCACTTACTACGTTTTTGCCATATCGACCTCAATAAACGGCATTGGCCTTCATCATATATGGCTTGAGCTGAACAATACTTAGTCAAATAGGTTGGGACTGGCCCATCTGGCACAGATATATTACTGATTCAGTCTGAAATCTAACGACAAGTTTTATTTGCACCGTACCTGAAAAAAGACGGTGATGTGTCCAGGCAAAATATATTGTCTAATATTAGCCCTTGGAATAAAACGCATCATATAAATGTGGCGGAGAAAGATGTGGGCGTACGGACAAGGAGTCATAGAAACCCACAGTCCAATATCCTGACTGCATATATATAAAACATATAAAACACAAGAAGCGAAAATGAGTCATGATGATTTGCATCTCAGCCACGCTCTATTGTAGGTGTGTATCATCAAGATGTGTATCTAATTAAACTTCAGTGTGGTCATTCCACTCAAGGTGTCCACATGAATAGCTACAATAAAAACCTTCCTCAGAAAGCAGAACATCGCAGGGATCATTTTATCATTGAGATGTCCTTGTGTAGAATGCAATCAGAATACCGCCATGTGGACTCGTGTTACTTCATGTCATGGCATGATTTTGGGTAAACCCTAAATTAGTATCACTCTTCAGTTTTTCTTTTTTCTTCTGCACATGTGTAGTTTTGATCTCCTGCCTGGAGACTGTTCTCATTTGATGCCCCTTACAACATTCATAAAAAAGTATCGTTCTTCTGTCTGACAGACATAAACATATTTATAATGCACGGTAGCTTGTGCATTTAACTTGATAATGTGAACATTATCGCAGTAAAGTTGATCTTTCCAATTTCTTTTAAAATTTGCCTTTCCATTCTATTTTATCCGGTATCATTTGTTACGGCGGGAAGGGTCATTCTCCACGGTCCATTCTCCACACCCGATGTTGATCAGATCTATCGTTGTTCAGATCAGACAGTTCGTCTTTGAGCAGTGATTGTGGTTAAGTTTATTATTTATCACAGATGAGTTCTTTTCAATAGCTTACTTCTCTATAATGTAGACAAATTCGTAATTATCTGATAATCAAAGTTGTGCGTCAACAACCTGACTGTGTGGGGAGTGATAGCACACCGCCAGGCGACAGTGACCGTCCAGTCTTGAAGAAGAATTTTTTTGCAGGAAGTAAATGACGGTGGAGTTGATATATCTGGGGGTGTTAAAAGCGAAACAGTCTTGGAGCTGAAGCAATCTTGAGTTGATCTATTTTGCTGAAAACGGGAGTTGAAACAGGTATTGGAAACAGGAGTTTGAAACAGGTGTTGAAACAGGTATTGAACTGAAAGGAAAAATTTGAACCATACACAGTAAACTACTGTATATAACAAAATGGGAGTTTCTTTGGAACAGTATAGACTTTGCATCGGCAAACATAATATTATTTGCCACTCTATACAAAGTAAGTTATCACAGCTTATGCTTCCAATTATCTATGCATTTCTACATTACTATATCTTAAACGCCACAGTGAATACAATTCAAGTAATATCAGTACTTTAAGCACTTTGATTCTAATTGGAGGCTGAAAGCCCCTCAGGGTGCTAACTGTTGTACGAAATCGATTATTTGTCGCGGAAATTGTTTTATAGACGACGGCAGATTATTGAATGTCGGCTCTGACGCTTGCTACTCAAGAAACTCATTTTTCGTCCAACATTGAAGTGGGTGTTTCCCGTTGAAAAAATATTTCTTCATATCTTACCAGATGCATGGTACACCGTGATCAGCCAAGCCTGCGGAAGCTAAGCATGGCTATGAGGTTAATGCCAGCTTGAGCTCCCCCTGTAGCCTGTGTCCATGTCATAGGAATAGGCTGTCACGTTGGGGCGGTGGCTAGGTAATCAGTGAATGTGTCGTTCCTTTTGGATTGGTTCCTGTTGGATCTGAGACCTCGGACTGAGACACTTCAAGCCCTGTATTCTATTTTTTTTTCTGTGGATATTCCTCTGAGGATGCGGAGTCTATCTGAGACCTGTTGAAATATTTCAGCGTCTCGGGGCAATGGAGATTCGTTGGTCTCTCCTAGCTACCTGAAGGCGATGTTTGTCCATCAGTGTCGAGTTGTGTATCTGCTTATCAAAAGTAACAAACTTTAGTAACTAAAGACCGGAGGCTGAAATCCCAAGATTCAATTGCTTTGCCTGCCATGGTATTGCCTTCCCTTCGGCGGCAGATGGATGAGGATTTTCAAGACGATTATCCCCGGGCAGCTACCTACACCACGCAACATCCTAACTGTAGCAACAAAAGAGCACAGACGCAAAAGAGGGCGATCGATTTACCGATCATCGATTTCTCCCCTGGTTTTGCTACTCCATCTTCTCTAAGGATATGCTCGAAGTGATGACGATTATCTATCTATTTTGACTGCGCAAAGACTGCATCTCACTTCCGGATGGACATTTTCTTCACAGGCTGATCATCTTTAATTCTGGGAGATTGGATTGCGTCATTATCTTATCTGAATATACCGATACACAATTTTCGCTAGCCGTCCTAGGTGTTTCCCTTCGATCTCTGCATCACTCCAATACTGTTCATCCGGGTGTTCGCAGCCGTGGTGTCCTTCATCCATAATCGTGTTTAACGGCATTTTCCACTGACGATCACAAATCATTGCAATCAACAGCCGACCCAAGATGCAGAGGTTAATTGGGAGATTCCCATTTGTTTTGGGTTAATTTCTTGACGAGCGCAAGTTGAAGTATATGGTTTTCGGGTGTAGCCTAAAACCAGTGACCAGTCAGTGGCGTCGGAACCCCCCACTTTTCGGCACTTCTAACTGACCATGTCCCCACATAAAAATTACAGATAGAGTGCCAGGACGTGTAGTGGTGTGTTAAACCAGGAATTCAAATGGAGTCGAACATATTCTTCAATATCGATACCAGATGCACCCAATCTGGTAAACTGACTCTCCTCTCAACCATATATGGAGAATACAAATTGCAGGATTACCTAGAAAATATACAAAACGAACAATAACAAAACTACGAATCAGCTGTCACAAACTCGAAATAGAGACCGGTAGGTATAAAAACATCCCAAGATGTGACCGAATCTGTCGCCACTGTACCCAAAATGTAGTAGAAGATGAAGAACACTTCTTGCTATACTGTCCTCGACATAACAAACAAAGAGATTATATAAACCAAATTAGCCACAGTAACCCACTATAGAAGTTAAATCTATATTAAATCCCCACAGAGACAATGCTTCAAAAATAGCAAGACTGGTACACCAGATGTACCAGTCAAGGATCAGCCTTAACCCTCCATCAAACAACCGGCTAATTAGAGTTTCTACATCAACACACCGGCAACTCCTATGTTATGTTCTAGGATTTTCCTAGAATTACTACTAACCCACACTGTTTGTTAAAACCATACTAACTAATAATTACTACGTTGCTATAGTACCATAGTAATTATATTGTTTGCCATATTTGTACCATTTTACGAGCCGTGCAATAAACATATTGTATTGTATTGTTTATGCGAAACAAATGTGAAAATAGAACCATAAATCTATATACATTGTGTTCAGATTTATTTCCGGTAAAACGCATCTCCGGCAACCTGAGACCCCAGAGCTTCCGGGGCCTATGCGTCTCTTCGACCCTCACCTGTCAGGCTGCGAAGATAGCTTATTTTAGCTTTGTGTAAATGAAATGGTAGATACTTCATGTAGGAAGCTATTGTCTGAGTCTTTGTGCAGCTGAAAAGGCTCAAGTCTAGATACATTGTTGTCCCCAGATTGGAATTGGCATTATATTGGTTCTAATATTCCATGATGTAAAGGTCATCGTTTTTATGTGTGTGTTTTTGCGTGTTAAATATAATTGGAAAGTCAGATGGATTCAGGCACGAAGTATGATTTTTTCAATATCGATGCGTGTTTTAAATGCGAAACAAACGTGAAAATAGAACCATAAACCTGCATACGTTATGTTCGAATTTATTTCCGGGAAAACGCTTAGAACGCATCTCCGAAGATCTGGGACTTCGGAGCTTCCGGGGCCTAGGCGGCCCCTGGACCCTCGCCAGTTCGACTGTGAGGATTTCCTTATTTCATCTTTGTGTGAATGAATCGTATCGGTAGGCATATTGGTTTCCCCTTAAAGAACTAAAAGTCATCGCTTTGTATGTTTTAAATATAATTAGAAAATCGAATGGATACAGGCATGAGGTGCGAGGTTTTCAATATCGATGCGTGCTTATAATTGCGCAAAAATCGTGAAAATAGAACCATAAATCTGCATGCAGTATGATCAGATTTATTGCCGGGAAAACGCTCAGAACGCATCTCCGGCGATCTAGGACCCCGAAGCTTCCGGGGGCTAGGCGGCCCCTGGACCCTCGCCTGTTGGGCTGTGATACTGATTTTTCTGTCCGAATTTTCGAATTTTGCGATGCTAGGTGAACTGGCTTATCGGTAATTTCAGCGGTGCCATCTATCCAAGCGGTATGGTTTTCATTACAACACCCCTGCACAAAATGAGAGAATGACTGAAACTTCCGCGTCACTCCGTTTATTGAACGCGATATGAAGTAGTTCGACCTAGTTTGGAATAATTTCTCTGAATTAATCTCACGCCGAGCCGTTTCTAGGTGCAGATATTGAGGAATATGTCGGTTTCGTTTCCTGGACAACACTTCTGCTGATATCTTGGGAGATTTTCTTGGAAAGATTGTGTTTTGTCTGTAAACTGGTCAATATGGCACAAGCCGTAGTCACGGAATATGCCGACTTCATCTTCGGCTCTGGTAGCCAATGAAACACACCGAATTGACGAAATGACGACATGTTTTAAGATCTGCTGAACCGCACTGCCAAAATTATAGTTTTCAGTGCATGAGTCTGGAGAGTTTTGACACTGTGACCCGCAAGTGCGAGTGTGGTATTCTGACAGCTCGAACTATGTAAAACGTTTTATACCCGTCACATGATTGATTACTTGTTTCCCGGCGCACTCTTGTTAAACTTGATTTATTTCATCAAGCGAAAGCATCCTTTTAGCTTTAATTTTCAAATTGACTGATCTTATCGTCCAGGATCATTTGTCATCTTGCAAACATAATCTTCTATATTCTGATCATATCCGTAATCATGACCAGATCAGGGTAAGGACTAACTGGGATATATATCCCAACTGGGATAAAATATCTCACATTGGATATCATTTTTATACTTTCATGTTTATCAAGCTGACATATTTTGCTAGTTATCCTGTTCGTATAAAGACATACATCAGTTGTGAGTGATAGGAAATATACTGCAAACAAAAACACGAAAAAATAATGCACGTAATTGTGATAACATAGAATAATTTTGGCGAGGAAAAGTCAGCAAAATTATACAATCGGATTGGCAGTTTGTGAAGTAGATTCTATTCTGTTTTTGTAGTTGAGATGCCGAAATTCGCCATTGAGGTTTAGTATGAAATTAGGATATATTTTATATATCCAAACTTGGATTTAATATCCCAAGTGGGATATATATCCCAGTTAGTCCTTTGTTCTGACCTGATGACAGCTTGTTCAAGTTGACAAAATTTAATTTTCCGTTTGGGCCGAGCAGTGAAGGTAAAATTAATTTTTGATGTTGGTAAAGGTTTTCTGTGTTTGTGATTTGAATTTTTTAGCAACGTTAAGGTATTTTTGCTGTGTTCAATTGGTGAATACTTAAAGTATTTTCTCGTTGTCTATTGCCACACAAATAAATGAATATGAATCAGATTCAGGGACTTTATTCTTGTACATGTCTACAATACAATATCATTGAACTTTGACTGCAGCTTGCAGTGTGCATGAATACATAAACGAGATATCCTGAAGGATCTTGGCGCCCACCATTGTCCGATAATTGTAAGCTAAAGACAAGAGGATCTTTGTGTCCACTGTTACTAAGAACAAACGATTTATTTGTAATTTTCTTTTCAGAATTTCGCATCTGAGCGAAAAAGATCGAAAAAGGAACACTGGAAAACACCAAGATATCATGTTTCCAAGTTTCAGGAGTTTCAAGATTTCTAGAAACTGTACTTATGTCGGTTGTTATAGTACAAGAGAAAAGAGCAAATTCAGTCTGAAAGTGAATGTCCGGAGGATCCTTCGTCTTCGTTTTGTAGTATTATTTTTTTTGCACGTGTCATCATTAGGTACTGGAAGCGAAGACAAATCTCTTTGACACTTTGGCATGAGCTATGAAACATAAGATTTATAATGAGGAACGAATGCAATTTCTGTTTTGTTTACTGGGCTAGTTTGAGATATCTCTTTTAAGATACCATGCTCGAAAATAGTAAGTTGGTACAATGTTTAATACTGAAGGGATCCGCGCAGTAATGTTGAAACTTTGAAAGTGTCTGAATCCTGATTATCTCCCTTGGATCGAAACACGCAGTTGTCGAGTTGTGACGTTGTGTCACAAGAGTGACGTCCCTTCATGCAACCGACCTGTCGGCAGACGAAACGGTGGGGCAGTTCACTTGCAACTGCATGGACTAAAGAAAACTGATTTAAAATTTGAAGAAAGACATTTTAATTCCAAATTATTTGAACTCCATGATATGGAAGGTGAAGCTATGGATATTCTCTATATTCAATATATAGAATATGCCCCGCCGTTTGATCCGCCGACTCTTGTGATGCAACGTCACAACTCGGGAATACCGTATTAATTTGAAGCGTAACTTGGATTTTCGAATCGGACCAAAACAGGTATCTTGCACAACTAGGCCCCATGTGGGACCTGTGTACCAAATTTCAGAAAGGTCCATGAAGCAGTTCCTGAGAATTCACGATAACAATGTTTCAATGGGAAATTCAAGATGGCCACCTGTCGGCCATTTTGGATTTTCGAATCGGACCAAAAAAGGTATCTTGTAAAACTGGACCCTAAGAGGAATCTGAGTACCAAATTTGAGAAATATCCACGTAGTACTTCCTGAGAAATCACGAAGACAAAGTTGCTTGGGGGAATCCAAGATAGCCGCCTGATGGCCATATTGGATTTTGGAATCGAACCAGAAAAGATATTTTGCACAACTGGACCAGAAGGGGAACCTGTGTACCAAATTTGAGAAAGATCCATGCAGTACTTCCTGAGAAATCATGGTAACAACGTTTCATTGGGAAATCTAAGATGGCCGCCTGGTGGCCATATTGGATTTTCGGTTCGGACCAGAAAAGGCATCTTGACCACAACCAGACCACAGGGGGGAACTTGTGGTCCAAGTTTGACAAAGATCCATGCAGTAGTTCCTGAGAAATCGCAATAACAAAATTTCATGGGGAAATCCAAGATGGCCGCCTGATGGCCATATTGGATTTTGGAATCGAACCAGAAAAGGTATTTTGCACAACTGGACCACAAGGGGAACCTGTGTACCAATTTGAGAAAGATCCATGCAGTACTTCCTGAGAAATCATGGTAGCAACGTTTCATGGGGAAATCTAAGATGGCTGCCTGGTGGCCATATTGGATTTTCGATTCGGACGGAAAATGGTATGTTGCGCAACTAGACCCAAGGGGAGCCTGTGTACCAAGTTTGAGAAAGATCCATACAGTAGTTCCTGAGAAATCGAGATAAAAAAGTTTGATTTGGAAATCCAAGATGACCGCCTTGTGGCCATATTTGATTTCCGCATCGGACGGGAAAAGGTATCTTGCACAACTAGATCCCAGGGGAAACCTGTGTACCAAATTTGAGAAAGATCCATGCAGTAATTCCGAAGAAATCGCGATAACGAAGTTTCATGGGGAAATCCAAGATGGCCGCCTCATGGCCATATTGGACTTCCGAATCGGACCAGAAAAGGTATGTTGCACAACTAGACCCAAGGGGAACCTGTATACCAAGTTTGAGAAAGATCCATAAAGTAGTTCTCGAGAAATCCCGATAACAAAGTTTCAATTGGAAATCCAAGATGGCCGCCTTGTGGCCATATTGGATTTCCGAATCGGACGGCAAAAGGTATCTTGCACAACTAGATCCCAGGGGGAACCTGTGTACCAAATTTGAGAAAGATCCATGCAGTACTTCCTGAGAAATGACGATAACAAAATTTCATGGGGAAATCCAAGATGGCTGCCTGGTGGCCATATTGGATTTTCGAATCGGACCAGAAAGGGTACCTTGCACAACTAGACCCTAAGGGGAACCTGTGTACCAAATTTGAGAAAGATCCATGCAGTACTTCCTGAAAAATGACGATACTAATGTTCATGGGGAAATCCAAGATGGCTGCCTGGTGGCCATATTGGATTTTCGAATCGGACCAGAAAAGGTATCTTGCACAACTAGTCTCCAAGGGGAACCTGTGTACCAAATTTGAGAAAGATCCATGCTGTAGTTCCGAAGAAATTGCGATAACAAAGTTTAATGGGGAAATCCAAGTTGGCCGCCTCATGGCCATATTGGATTTCCGAATCGGACAAGGAAAGATATCTCACACAACTAGATCCCAAGGGGAACCTGTGCACCAAAGTTGAGAAAGATCCATGCTGTAGTTCCTGAGAAATCGCGATAACAAATTTTCATGGGGAAATCCAAGATGGTCGCCTTGTGGCCATATTGGATTTCCGAATCGGACCAGAAAAGGCATCTTGCACAACTATATCCCAAGGGGAACCTGTGTACCAAATCTGAGAAAGATCCACGCGGTACTTCCTGAGAAATCACGATAGCAAAGTTTCATGGGGAAATCTTAGCTGGCCGCCTGGTGGCTATATTGGATTTTCGTATCGGACCGAAAAAGGCATATTGCACAACTAGACCCCAATGGGAACCTGTGTACCAAATTTGAGAATGATCCATGATGTAGTTCCTGAGAAATCGCGATAACAAGGTTTCATGGGGAAATCCAAGATGGCCGCCTTGTGGCCATATTGGATTTTCGAATAGGACCGCAAAAGGTATCTTGCACAACTAGACCCCAAGGGGAACCTGTGTACCGAATTTGAGAAAGATCCACGCAGTTGTTCCTGAGAAATCGCGATAACAAAAATTGTTTACGGACGGACTGACGACGGACGGACGACGGACCACGGACGAAAAGCGAGTTGAACAGGCTAAAAATGAATGAATGCCGCTATGCATTCTAGGCTACTATGTTTACCACGATTCGGACACCTATTGCAGGCTTACTGCCAATCTCTAGTTCAGAAAATATACAATTTTTAATTTTCGGTGTTGTATTCTTTATCGGGGAACGGTAAATTCAGTGGATCGTCAAACAATTGTGATAGCAGTTGAACACCTCGATACACTTGTTTCCATCTTCCACTGGTACCACATATGCAACTCTCATTTGCCTAGACTTTCTTTACAGTATTGATGAAGTCTCTTGAATAATTAGAGCTACGCTTCCCAAATTCATACCACGTATGCAACGGGAGACACCTCAGAAACATATTGAACAGGACCAATTCCTTCCCTGTTTTTTAGCAGCCTTGGATGCCTTCATTTTATTTTTGTTTTTTCTTCGGAAAAACTGCATGAAAAATTAGAAAATAATAATCTGATATGAAATAAAATACGTTTTACCCACTTTTCCCATACAGAAAAGCAAAATTTTTGAAGAATTTTGACGAAAACATCACCTTTCTGGTACCCCACATGGCCGCCATGTGGAATTTACCCATGATTCTCTGCTCGGGAGGGGTCATTACAAATGGGCTCAAAATGACCCTAATATGATAATCGAAAAAGTCACGGAGTATCAGCTCTCAATTTTTCTGTCGTTCCGCAGATAGGAGCAAAAAACCAACAGGGGGAAGGGGGGAGGGGGCGGAAAGTGCCCCCCTCCCCCCTCAGGCCAGGTAGAGTTAAAATGCTGGCAATCGTTTTTGATTGCCAGAGACATCGCCACATCACCACGATGTTGTCCGATATCAAACTGGGAAATGAGCAGTCTCTGTTGGTCCTGAATCAGACGTGGGGATTGTTCTGTCTCTGATGAGACAAAATCATCTTACTCAGAGCCAGTCGCTGTCCTTTCTGACGAATTTCCTGTCCAATGCCGTAGTGATAATTTCAGTCAGATATCATGTCTCAGATATCTACCGATTCAATTTATTCGTCGCTGATCTAAATCACGTGCTTCCAGTTTTCCTGTGTTTCGTTCCGCACTCGGCAGTTGTAGGCGTCGTTGCACTGGCCAGGACTGCTTGGTTCTCATCGCTGATCGCCCTCAGCTGTAATTCTGAACCGCGTTTTTCAGAAGATCCTCGCCCCTACGTTACCAGTTGTCCATGTTTTTCGGATCTGCTGGACCTTCTTGTGACCTCTCCTCTACAGGTTCTAGTCCGGAATGTTAGGGCATAAAAGGGACTGTTTGGTTCAGATTCTTCCAAAAGCACCAAATTTGGCCCATATGTCGCCCATACAATACTTTTTTGATTTTTGACGGGCGCCAAGGTAGTCGCCCCCCTGGAGCCGCCATATTGACGAAATTCAATATGGCGGCCACCAGGGTTAGAGGTCAATCGTATTTAAAAAAACAAAATGGCTAGAATCATGAAGAATATGTAGTAAATACTGCCCTTTAGCGTATAGGTAGTCAAGGGTGGCCACCCTTTACAG
>JAVTVY010016390.1:0-62784 GCA_036873755.1 Hanleya hanleyi
CAATCTTGGTTTCCTAGATTGTGCAGTTCAGTCTGAATTACTTGTACATATTACATGTATCAATGTTTCATCCTGAAACTCTGTCAAGTATCAAGTAAAGTTCATTTTGTCATCAACGTTCAACTTGTACGGTTAGATTTTGAGTCAGTAACGGTCTAGTAACGGAACCAAAATAATACTATACGAATTCCGGAATGTCTGGCCTGGCTGGAATGAGACGTGAGAGTTTTGTCAGCCAAATCCACATCCTGCATGGACACAATATCGATATGGAAGAAGATACAGCCGACAGTGAATTTCAAACCATTTCTCAAATTTGTATTTGTTCGTGGTACATAATGATAAATTAGGGAAAATTATTTAAAATTCAGTGTCAAATTATTAATCGCCAGTGTCAATATTTGAATGGTGATTCTTCTTTATCTGTATTTTGCAGAAACTTCTTCCACATTGTGTACAATTTGTATTGACCAAACGTGACACAGCATGAATATAGTTCTCACTTTATTGTTGCGTTTCTTGCTTCCTCTTTCAGTATTTAACATTTTCCAAAACCTAATTGGCCATGCGATGTCATTATATGCACACTCTATTCGGCATTTTCCAGAATACTCCGTAAATGACAACAATACTGGGTCCACATCGCCCTTAAAGGCCGAATATGTCGATATCGTGACTTTTCGCAATACGATGTTTATGGCCGCCATGTTGACCCTTAACATCGCAGTTAGGAGCCGTTGAGTTGCGAGACGGGCTTCTGAGGTGCATGGTCCTGGTGCGCTAAGGTTTGAAGTCTCTCTGTACGCACGACAGGCCGGGTTAAGGATAGATATCCTATTAGAGGGTCAAAATTAGTCAGTTTATTTGTATTTCTTAGTTCAAATATTCACTATTTCGTCTAACATTTGGTGAAAAAAGGAAATCAAAATTCTAATTAGAAGTGCTTCAACATTAGGATTAAACATTTAGTTTCTGAGGCACTGGAAAAATTAAACAGATTGCCTTATAGGTGGCCCGATATCCAGCTGGGAAGAGATTAACCTTTCACGCGACTGTCTATTGTAAGTCGTTATTAGCTGCCTGCGTGTGTATTGCATTGTTAATTGACTCGCAGGAACTGGCCACCCTAATCGTCTGTGGTAAGAATAGAACAGCAGTTTGTAGGGCTTTGCTACTGTTATTTTTGTCTGTTGAATTCCCCTTTCCAAAACTTATTTCCGCGGTATTTTGGTAAGCTAATTATCTTGAAGTCCTACTCATTTACACTAGCCTACCCCCGTCTGATCAAAATACTGCAAATATACGTATTTGTGTTTCTAATTATAATATATACGTGTGAAAGTGTACTCAACGCAGTGACACTTCGCTCAGACACCCGCCGTGAAGTGATCAGCACAGTGCATGTGAACATTTCTCAGCTGAACAAGTTTCAGCAAGTTTTTAAAGTTTAAATTGGATTTTAAACCGCCTTGATGAATACACTTAGTGTAATAGTTATCTAGAATAAATGGACTTCGAGTAGGTCCCATGAGACAGATTAAAAATGTATTTGACAATAGAATTCAAGCAAAAAATTAGGATTAATTCATCAGATGTTTAGCGGGACACATTTTGCCCGATTTCTAGCCTTTCATTTTTATTTTTTACAAAATCCGAGATTTAAACCTTTATTTCTCGAAAAGTATCCATGCTACGCTTTTGAAATTTGGCATGCTTGTTACTTATAAGGTGATCTAGTATACTTTATCTCACTTTTTAATAAGTTCGACTTATTTTGTAATTATTCAAGTTTTAAAGTAAACGACCGTTAAATAATAAGTTTTTTTCTTCAATTTATTTGAGTAAAATAGCTGTAAAAACAAACCAGGCAAAAAAAAATGAGATACCGTTTACTAGATCGAGTTGTCTCCTATCAAGGTATACCATCAAAGTTAAAACAAGATCAATAGTTTTCATGAAACTTCAATTAAAAAATTGACGCTATTGTTTTCATTTGAATTATTTAAAATTAGAATATTTTCTACACAGTAGCAGCGTCGGTCATACAGATCATATAGTTGGAATTCCTACGATGTACGCTTTCATAAAATGTATAGTTTATTCTGGTTATCTTGTATATTTATTGATACAGAAGACAAATTGTCACGGGGGTGCAAAAACTGCTCTAGCGGGATAGCTATCCTTAAGGCTGAATAATCCAGTTATCCAGCGCTGAATGTTTTTTGACATGTACATTAGCAAAGTTTTCACTGACAGAAAATTCCATGAAGGGGCGGTATTCGCATATTGTCAACAGCCTGGTGATCTCCGAGATCACATAAGCTAATCATGACAATTATGTCTATTCAATATGACAATGATTGAAGTTTCGTTCACCGATATTTACAATCTTTCCGCTATAAATACCAGAGTATTCGGCGGGAGCAAACCTTTGAACTTTCTTCTGAACAACGTTTACCACTAACCATGTCTACACATAATACCATATTTGGGCACTGTTTCACTATATTGTTTACTATATATTGGTCCACGTGCCCATTGGTTTAATTACAAGGGGCTTTATTTTAAAGCCGTTCCTCCCGTATTGGCTAGAAGATATAGTTTGAAACTCTATCGTGATTTATATAGCCCTGCTGTCAGATGTAATATTCTGTGATATAAAATATATGAGTTTACTGAGATTGATTTCATTGGAGACGGCATCATACGGATATAGCCGAATCCCTATAAATTCTCGGAATCTAAGGACCAGCCGATAGGTTGTTATATGGACCGTCCTTATTCAAATCAGCAATTCAACCACTCAGAGCTGCTTATACGCTGACACGATCTGTTAAATGTATCGCAAATATGTCACTCATCAACAAAACAGAGTCTTTCTAATTAACGTTGAGAACTATCAAATTTAAAGAAAATATAAAGCCTTAGTTACAAAATAAAACAGCCCAACGTCCGTTCTCACTTTTTGGAATTTGTTTGATGTTGTATTGACTTATATAAAGACACAGTTTGAGAAAAACAGAGTATTGCTGATACAGTCGTGCTCAGCACAAACGTTTAAGATGCCCAATTATATTAACCGGTTGAGGCATATAAGCCCAGGCTTGTCTATGTATAAAGCTTGAATAGAGCACTTATAAAACTGCAATATCATCCTAATGTACCAACTATGATGAGTTCGTTATACAATGGTTAAATCTAATACACTGCCGGAACATAGATATCTCTAGTACGGTATGGGTTTTATACTCGTATCCATTGATACCCGATTCGTCTCGTTGACCAAGCTGAACCTCTCTTTCAATTCCTTTATTTTTCACAAGAACATTGACGTCACTATAAAGCCATATCATGTGTTTTAGAAATAGTTTGTCTATTGCGTACGTCGTCTGGTAACATTATAGAGCAAGGCCGTAGACAAGTTTTCAGATTTGGGGGGGGGGGGCTATACTATTACAGCACAATAAGGCGAGGGTCCAGGGGCCGCCTAGGCCCCGGAAGCTCCAGGATCCCAGATGGCTGGAGATGCGTTCTTGGCCTTTTCCAGTGAATAAAACGCACACATAATAACCTATTTTTTTTATCTTTTTTCTTTTGTTTTGTGTGTGGGTATTTTCTTTCCAAGGTTATTAAACCTCAAACTTGGTCAACACAAAAAGTACCTTGTGCAAACTAATTAGCTCAGCGACACATCCAGGTTGTGGTTTTGGAGGAAATACGTGTTTTGTACATTTTGGAGGGAATTTATATGCATAACCATGCCTTGTTTCCTCTGCTTGACCACTTTCCCCTCTGACAAACACGCAGTGGGAAATATGTATTTCACAAAAACATGTCTATTTTTTTTGTCTTGTAAATATTTGTGGGGGCTATAGCCCCCATATGCCCCCCCCCCCCCCTTGTCTACGGCCATGTACAGGAAGAGCCAGCGAGTCGTGCCTTGCCCGTTTACTCGAAAATCGCTTTGAACATATTGAGTAATACAAACGATTTGATTCTTTATTTTATAAACACATGAAAACGATTTGTCAACGTTAGTAGTAGGGAAAAGCCATTTAAAGTCAAATTTCACCCGGATGTAGTGACGTCATGAGGAGGATTGAGGAGGAACTAGTGGCGCCATCTGTACACTTTGGACGCAAGGGAGACAACTCGATCTGCCAACTGAGTTTGGCCGCCATCTTGAATTTTTGAGGCGGTGTGGGCGGCCATCTTGAATTGTGTGGAAAAGGGGATGTATTCCTCCGCGGTGATGCGGTCCTGGCGGTGATGCGGTCTGCATTCGCATAGAAAAAGTAGTCCCTAGACTGGAAATACGCTGCATGGTCCGATGGGGTCGAGTGAGGTATCAAAGTGAAGCTTATGTGAAGGGGCATCTAATGGGCTGCGTGTGGGGTTGACATAGCGTCATTCTGCGCATGCGCGGTGGCCCAAGTGTATGAACATAGACGTTTTGGGATCCAGCGGGGTTTCTAATGGTCCAATGGAGTTGAGTGAGGTATCCATGTGAAGCCTAGGTGAGGGGGCATCTGATGGGCTGGGTGGGTGCATGTAAAAATTTTCCTGAAAAAACCCGGAATACGGACTTTACTCCTAAAATAGGGGAAAACCCCTATCACCTCTAGCCAAAAGGACTAATATTGGTCCCCGGGCTTATTGGGACCTGCCTGTCAAGTCAATGGGGCGATGTGAATAACAACAAGTTCAGCAATGTTCATACAGTTTATTATCCCCAACGTTACATCATACCCAGGCTGGGGGAGCCGCCCTGGGTATGTTTAGTATGTTCACAGCAAAACAAATTGAAATATCAAACACCATGTTTTATTATTTAACGCACCGTCACATTAGGTACAAGTGTTTACTGAGCTCAAGTCAATGATCAGCATGTAGACATAGAGAGTATGTACGACATGTTATGGTATTCATCAGTGCACGAGTGACGCATTCAACCGATGGCTGTGGTGAATCACCTTGGTAAGGAAAAATGTAACATTGGTCACCCTCTTCACTGTCCACTTGGTGTTGGGTCGTTGTTGTTGGGCCCATCCCAAGACATCCAATTGTTCCACTTGGTCCAGCATCATCTCTAGTGACCTCCGGTCAATGATGGTAAACGGTTGGTCGTACACTGGGTGCATGGCACTGGAATAGAAATAGCGCAATTCACCCGTCATCTTATGGCATAAGATGTACCCAAATGCTACATTTAATGTGAAGGCCGTGGGTTGGTCATTGAATATGGTTTCCACGTAGCTGCGTAGACGGGTGAGCTTGGTCAGTGGGAAATTGTAGATATCTTGAATAGGACGATGACGGTGGAAACAGTGCCGTGTCATGGTCCAATGGCACCGAGAGATGTCACTCTCTGGATGATATTCGGGTAAGAGATCGCTAGGAACATTTATGGGCTCGTCCAGAAAATGTTCGATGTATGACGTATGACTCGAAACCGTAACGGTGGGGTCCGGCTGGAAATCCAGGCTCTTCCCAACTGTGGGTATAGGCGGGCTCTCCGTCATCGCATCACCAGTGGCGTTCGTCTCCCCGGGCTTATCTTCACTGGGTCTGACCTTCCGCGGCTCCTCTTCAGTAGGAAGTTGTCGCCAAAACCGTGGAGACGGGGCATGAATCAACCGTTGGTGTCGCAGCAACTGACTGCTTCGTTTGAAGAGTTGACCACAATCCTTACATTGTTCCGTCGCGCCCTCGTGGAATGAACGTTTGTGGCGCAGTAACTGATCCTTCCGATTAAATGACCGTGCGCAGGTTATACAAGTATACCGTGCATCGTTGTGGGTGGAGGCCTCGTGGCGTCGTAAATTATCTAGACGAGTAAACTGCTTCTGGCAAGTTGTGCAAGAGAACATCTTGGTGGTTGATAGAGTGTCTCATGAAATGGCAAGGCCGCTTCCCTTTTATAGTACGCTATCTGGTAATCTATGTTTAGCACACTCTACCCCAAGTTGAGGATCGAGACTGGTGTACTGGTGTACGACTGAGCCGCCTTGCGCGCGCGCATGAAGACCCTCATACATACCCAATGCAGGCGCACACGCGAAGTGCCCGGATGATAGACACGGACGTCACCGATCCGAAAAGACACGGACTTTACCGAAAAGACACGGACGTACCCGAAAAGACCCGAAGGTGAACGCCATTGTGGGAAACCCCTACAGACAGGTCAGTACATGCATTCCTATGATGTTCACAGGTTATTCACGCATAATAAAAGGATTGATCTGTAATCTGTGTTGTTGTTGTTGCTCTCTTTTTTGGACTAATCCATCAGAATAGTACGTATCACGGACTACACCCGACGTCTAGGCGCGCATGTGTGACCTGGTCTATAAAACACGTCCCTCTGGATCCCACACCTTCATTTCTATGGTTGCAGAGCCATGACGGAGATCCAGCCCTATGCCACTCGCATTTTACAGCATGCCACCGTGGTGAATTCATTCACGGGTTACCGAGCGGTGGTTCGGTCCATGTTTGCAGATGGCGACGACAATGAGGGGCGACGCCAGATCCTGAACGAGTTCACAGAAGCGGTCCTCGACCCAGTGCACTCGATGGAGAGGTGTGCCATAACTCACCACTACTGGACTATGACAGCCATCCTTGATGCTCGGGCTATGGACCACGAGCGCTCACGCCGGAACCAGCGACGGCTGGTTGGCCTCACAATAGTCTGTGCCCTATTGACCCTGGCGCTGTGGTATTGACAGTGGGACTATAAATACGAGGGTCAGACAGAGTGTGTGTCATTCACCGATCGTCATTGGATCGAGCATGTCACCCGACCTACGAACCATCCTGCCCCTTACACCCCGGGTGGGGTTACACGTCTATGAAGATAAAGTCACCCTCGTGGAAGACCGTGGAGATGTTTGCTGGTCGCCCGCTGAGACCGTATCGAATACGGTTACGCTACACCGTGACGGCTGGACCAAATTTAAACGGGTGTTGAGCGGCGAGCTCGTTGGACACGTCATCCACATAGGCAATGCCATCTACGTATACCGTGGACCCTTCTTCCCACGCCTGGGCCGCTACCAAGATCCTACGCGAAGCTTCACCCTAGACCCCCATCTGTGGACAGCCTTCGAGAAAGTGGTGCCTATCGTGGACCAGCTGTTTACACCGGACGAGCGGTCATCAGACGAGTTGGAGTGGGCTCGTGCCCTGAGAGAATCGACGGCAGAACCCAATGAACAACTGTCTAGCCATGAACCCGACGACGATGCCATTGATTACCCGGCTAGACCCAGTCAGCCCAGTGATATGACCACCTGATCCTTTGATCTCACGGGGTTCTCCCTATAAATACGAGAGACAGTCAACTCTGGTACCATTCACGTACTGACCATGGCGGAGCATATGATTCTGGCGTATCTCAGCTTGACCCCCGAGGTTTTCCTGCACGTGTATGCGAATAAGGTCGATATCATGGAGGAGGTGGGAGACATCTGTGATGCGGACCCTACACAACCGTGCCCGGCTGACATTCGTCTGTCCCGAGAGGGCTGGACCAAATTCAAACGCGTGTTGTCTGGTGAACTGGACGGCGACCTCATCCACTTGTGTCACGATGTGTACATCCGATGCGGCCCTTTCTTTGCTCAACTGGCTCGGCTAGATGGGGGTACAGTGCATTTTACCCTTCACCCTGATCTATGGTCTGCATTGGAAGATGCCGTGGTAGATGTGGATCAAGTGCTTATAAAGCGGTCATCAGACGAGTTGGACTGGTCATTTACCATGGACACTGTGGAAACCAACGAAGAAAATCAGAAAGAAACTCCGGCCCAAGATATACCCGTTATAAATAAACGATAGAGCCAGGGTCCATCATCATTTTGGCACCATGAAGCGCTGGGAGAAGGTGTTGGATAACTTATACTAGAGTCCCGACAGTCCGGCAGCCTATAGTGCATTGTCGGCTCTCTATCGAGCGGCCAAACCCCAGTTGGATACAACGTGCCCAAGTCCGAGATTGGTTAAGAAAACAAGACACCTATACCTTACATCGATCTGTCCGTCGCCATTTTCTACGGAACCGGGTCATCGTGGGAGGAATAGATGCCCAGTGGCAAGCGGATTTGGTCGATATGAGCGCCTTTGCCAAACACAACGATGGGAATCGGTATATCTTGACGTGCATCGATATCCTATCGAAGTATGCGTGGGTGGTACCCATCCGGACGAAAACGGGGGCGAATCTCATAGCGGCGTTCAAAGACATCTTCAAGACCAGGCGCAAACCTTTGTATTTGCAAACCGACGAAGGCACGGAATTCCTCAACAGACCGTTCCAACAGTTTCTGAAAGCCCAGAAGGTGTTTTTCTTCCATACGTACAACGAGACCAAGAATTCCGTGGTGGAAAGGTTCAACAGGACATTCAAAGGCCGCATGTATAAATATTTCACCTATAAGAATACATGGCGGTACATCGATGTTCTCCCGAAACTTGTGAGGGGTTACAATCGAGCCTATCATCGGAGCATAGAGAGAGCCCCCATTACCGTGACCCAACGCAATGAAGCCCAAGTCCGGCGTGTCTTGTACCCCAGGCCATCGCAGCGAACGCCGAAGGCGGTGTACAAGGTCGGGGACCCTGTACGGATCAGTAAAGTCAAGGGCAAGTTCGAGAAAAGTTACTTGCCCAACTGGAGCGATGAGCACTTCCTGATTGAACGGCGCCTACCGCGACAGCGGCGAGTCTATGAACTGGAAGATCTTCAAGGGAAACCGTTGCTAGGGACGTTTTACGAGACGGAATTACAGCCTGTCGTAAAAACACAGCAAGACTACTACACGGTGGAGCAGATTTTGAAAACGGAACGTCGACGTGGCAAACTGTTTCATTTCGTCAAATGGCAAGTCTGGCCCAGTTCTTTCAATTCCTGGGTCGCTGCCAACCAGGTGAAACGACTATAAAGCCAGACACCACTGTCGTCATCCTTCATTCCACGTTCGACCACAGTGCTATGGACAAACAGCAGCTGCCTCTGAACACAGCGTCTCCCAAAACGCGCAAAGCGCAAGTGGGCTTTGTGGTGATAGTGCTAACCCTGCTGAGTGTGTTGTACGGAGGTGTATTTTACGACGTAGCCTATGTCAGCACGTTACTTAACCAACTGAGAACACCAGCCATCAGTGAAACCGGTCTACAGGTAGCACCAGTCAACCCCGTATCGAGCCCAGTCACCACCACCACACCCCGTGTGCAAGCCACAACGAGCTCCACACCTACACCAAGTACACCTACTACGTCTGAAAACCCACCGGATTTCATCCCTCACACTGAACAGACAACGACGACCCACGTTGTACCCACCCCCATCATCAACCCTCGCAGTGAACAGACAACGACGACCGACGTTGTATCCACCACCACTCCAGTTCACTCGTACCAAATTTACAAGAGCGGGTTACCACAACAACGGATGCACCTCCAACCATGGACCCCCGTTGGCAGCATCCCTTCACTTGCGTCATCGCAGGACCGACGGGTTCCGGCAAAACGCACTTCGTCAGGAAGCTCCTTCAACACGCCGACAGCATGATCACCCCACCCATTGCCCGAGTCGTGTGGTGTTACGGAGAATGGCAGGCAGCGTATGCAGCAATGCCCCACATCACGTTCGTGGAAGGCCTACCCAATCTGGCCGATTTGGAACCCGACACCTTAGTGGTTCTGGATAATCTCATGGCAGAGACGGACAGTCGGGTCACCCAACTCTTTACCAAAGGCAGCCACCATCGACAGCATCATCTACATTGTGCAGAATCTGTTCAGTAAAAACAAAGAACATCGGAACATCAGCTTAAATGCTCACTACCTGGTGGTCTTCAAAAACCTGAGAGATACCACTCAACTGCTGCACCTGGCGAGACAGATGTATCCCGCCCGCACACCGTTTGCGTTGGAAGCCTTTAAAGATGCCACAACCCCTCAGCACGGGTATATGCTCTTCGACCTCAAGCAAGCCACCCCCGAACATCTTCGACTACGGACCGGCATCTTTCCCGGAGAGGCTCACCACGTGTACATGCAAAAATAAAGTAAACACATCCACAGCGGCGCCCCCAGCTGGGGTGTGTGTGTTTGATGATGGAGATAATGAAAAGAATGAATACCACAGCAGGGTTATGTTCTCTGAAGTAGATAAAAAGAGCAGAGTTGTGGGTTCTAGCATTAGTACATGATGTCTGCGCGAGTACGGAAGCACGCTCCCACGCTCCGTGTATTGAAGACGGTCCCACCCGAGTTGGTCCGAACCATTGTACGCGGTGCGGACCCTGACCTTGTACGCTGTCTGTGCGAGATCGGGTACAACCTGTTAAAAGGCAACGTTCCACTGACTCCGGCTCAGAAGACCAAGTTGGCCAAGCATAAGACAGGTCTCCGAACCCTAGTGCAGAAGCGGGTCCCTCAAACACAAAAGAAAAAGGTGTTACAGAAAGGCGGCTTTCTCGGGGCCATCTTAGCACCGTTGGCCGCTTCCGTGTTGGGTCCAGTATTGGGTGGACTCTTCGGCCGACAATGAACCACACGAAAAAAAATGGTCCTCGTAGAACCACGGTTCCTTCAAAACCTCCAATCGCCCTACCCTGTCCCACCTACGGTGAAGACCATAAACACCCTCGATGGAGAGATGCAACAGATCTTACAGAGACCGGGGTTAAGCGACAGTGAGAAAGTACAACGGTACAATGAGACGCTTCAACGGTACATGACGTTCATGGACCAATACAAAAACCCTGTCTATCCCACCACCACCACCACCACCACGTCACACACCGCCGACCTCAGCACCGCTCCAACAGCCGCCATTACCACGGGTACCACCAACATCCCCACAGTGGGTGGAAGACGAAGTGCTGAAGAGTGTACCTGCATCGTTCAAGAAACAAGCTGGCCTGGTATTACAACGGATGAAACAGAATCCTAACATGACTTGGAATGATAAAGGCGAACTCCTGGTACAGCATCAGGTGGTCCCCGGCACCCACATGACGGATTTAGTGAATGACCTGATGCGTCAACGCAGATCGCACACGGATCCTCGAGGATGGGAGGTCTTCGCTCAAGGCTTGAAAGACATGCATGTACCACAGGAATTGGTGGGAACCCCCACCGCTGGGCCTTTATGCAGCAAACCCAGCAATCGCCGAGTGGCCCACTACCTTCTTGGGAATCCGAATGGCAACCGGAGTCACCCCCCAAAACACCACCACAACGGGCACCTTATTTTCGCGCCTTTAAAAACCCACCCTTGATCAAGACACCCCACATCTCCAGAGCCGTGACACGTAGCAAGTCACCGCGACGAACACGACGCCGGACACAACCGCCCAAGGCTTGGAACACCTATTAAAACCAACAGCAGCAGCAGGACAGCTCAGTCGCCATGTTTTACCTCACCCTACCCAGTAACAGTTCGCTGGATGTGTTTCCTGACAACAACGTGGCCAAGTACGTGACCCAGTTACCGCAACCGTTGCATTTACCTGGACGATGGGAATGTGGCCTTGTGGATATCCAATACCCTTACTCGTGGTACAACGTGCGAGCCAACGAAGTGTGGTACGAGGTGACCTACGAAGGAAAAGACACCCGACTCTCCCTCCCCGAAGGCCAATACGATACTCCCAAGGAGTTCATGGGTGGGCTGTCAAGACTGTTGCATTATAAAGCTCTGCGGCAGGTCACGAATAGTTCAAAACCCATCCAAGCCTATCCCTTCAAGAATCACGTGGACTTCGATTACAACGCACACAACGACAAGGCACAGCTTACCGTCACCGCCAACGCGAGTGTCGTACTGAGTCTTATCCTACAGCAAATGCTGGGCTTCGATCTACAGACGTTCGCTGGTCCCACCGAACACCATGGCGAGATCCCGATGGATATGAAGTCGGGTATGTACGGACTCGGACGTGGTGAACAACCACATTGTGGGCGATATCAACACACCTCTGTTACGGGTGATGCCCATTAAAAATAAGTATGGCGATCAAGTCACCCACAGTTTCACCCACATGCTCTACCTGCCCGTACGACAAACCCACATCAACACGATCATGATGGATATAAGAGATGACACGGGACGACCGGTGGCATTCGAACGCGGGAAAGTGGTGCTGACACGTCATTTTCGACAAGCACGTGCTCCCCACTTTGTATAATGAAGGTGCCTTACGAGTGCGATGCACGCAGCTATATGGACTATTATCCCCAACAGGCCGGGGGTGGCTTTCCGGTTTTCAGTGGTGCACGCATGCAACGTGGACATGGACTGGGGAACATACTCGGGAGCATCGTCAAAACGTTCCTGCCCTTGGTGACGCGTGGAGTGAAAGCAATCGGCAAACAAGCGGTACGCAGTGGACTGCAAGTGGCCGGTGATGTCTTGGGGGGTACGGCACCCAAAGAAGCCTTGAAACGGCGGGCCAAAGAAGCGAGAGTCGTCTTGGTGGCCAAAGCACAACGTACCGTAGGGAATAAAAGACCTGCACCACCGAGACCACGCACCAGTCGACGACCGACCCAGCGCCGACGCACATCGAAGACCCGGGATATCTTTTCTTAAAACATGTCCTTGATCCACGCCGAGTCCTGCCCCTCCACCAACAGTGAATTTGATCTGTGGATCGTCCCGCCCACACAGACCAGTGCCGAACAAGGATTATGGGTGGAGCATCTCCCGATCTCCAGCATCAACGCAGCAGGGCCCATCGAGTTCACCATCAGTAATGCGGATACGACCTATGTGGATTTAGCCCATACCTACTTGTATGTGAAAGCCAAGATCACCAATGGAGATGGCACCAGAATCGCCGACCAAGCAACGGTGGGCCCCACGAATCTCTGGCTGCACTCGATGTTTCAACAGGTGGATATATTTCTCAGCGACAAACTCATCAGTGACTCGACCAACACGTACCCCTATCGAGCCTACATCGAGACGCTGTTGTCGCATGGACGAGAGGCTAAAAAATCTCAACTGACAGCCGCTTTATTCTACCAGGACAAAGCCGAGCACATGGGCGCCGAGAACGACAATACGGGATATAGCAAACGAGAGGCTTTGACCGCGAACGGCGTCTCGGTGGATCTCATGGGTCGACTGCACGCAGACATGTTCATGCAAGACCGGTACCTCTTGAACAAGGTCCCCATCAAAATCCGACTGATACGAGCGCCTCCGACCTTCGGCTTGACGGCCACTGGAGATGCTCCCAATTACAAGATTGTCATCGAAGACGCAGTCCTGTATGTCCGAAAAGTGAAACCGAATCCAGCCGTTCAATTGGGACACATGAAAGCCTTGGAAACAAAACCAGCCCAGTACCCTATCCGACGTGTGCAAACCAAAGTGTTCTCTGTGTCTGCTGGAAATACGACCGCCAACAAAGAAAACCTGTTCCTGGGGGAACTACCCAAGCGACTGATCCTGGCCTGTGTGGAAAATACCAGTTTCAGCGGAGCCTACCCAGAGAATCCGTTTGACTTTAAACATTTCGGCATTAATTTTGTGGCCCTGCATGTGGATGGACAACAGGTGCCAGCCACGGCCTTAACACCGAACTTTGGGCGCGCGAATTTCATTCGAGCCTATCAGAGCCTGTTTACAGCCACCGGTCAAATCAACCAGGACGAAGGGAATTTCATCAGTCGGGAGGACTACGGGAACGGATACACGTTGTTCTGTTTCGATTTGACCCCCACCTTAGAGAACGACCATCAGCTGGCCCTCGCCAAGCAAGGCAATTTACGGTTGGAAATCCACTTTCACCGAGCCCTCCGGAGCACCGTCAATGTGATCTGCTACGCCGAGTTTGACAACATCATTCAAGTGGACAAAGCGTGCAACGTCCTGTGTGACTTCTCCACCTAACATGGATACAGACCAGATAACCACCGTGCTGGAGAATGACCCAGAGACACGTAGGGTGTTTCAAGGGGTGTTCGCCCGAGATGTGTTCCCAGTAGACCGTATGTATCCTGCTGCTGACGTTCTCAACACGGACCCGATGGATCGGCCCGGTGAACATTGGGTGGGCGTGTACTTGACAGAACAGCAGGGCGAATACTTTGACCCGTACGGCCTGCCACCCTCCATCCCGATTTAACAGACTTCATGGATCAAGGCACAGAGACGTGGTGTTGGAACAGTCAAACGTTGCAAAGCCTCACCAGTAGCGTGTGCGGACAATATTGCTTGTTTTACCTGTACCATCGATGCCGGGGAAGACCCTTATCTACCATCGTACAGATGTTTGACGAGTACCCCAAGGCCGAGGACCGCGATGTACTCGTATATGACTGGGCTGTCCATCATTTCAATGTACAAACCCCGTTCTGGGCTTAAGTTTACAAGTCCCTTGGCTCCCCTAGCTCTCAAAACGTCTATTTTCATACCCTTGGGCCACCGCGCATGCGCCGAATGCCGATATTTCAACCCCACACCCAGCCCCTTAGATGCCCCCTCACACAAGCTTCACTTTGATACCTCAATCGACCCCATCGGCCCATTAGTGCCTCCCCTAGCTCCAAAACGTCTATTTCCATACCCTTGGGCCACCGCGCATGCGCAGAATGCCGATATTTCAACCCCACCCCCAGCCCATCAGATGCCCCTTCACGAATGCTTCACATTGATACCTCATATGACCCCATTGGACCATTAGTAACTCCCCTAGCTCCAAAATGTCTATTTCCATACCCTTGGTGTACACGAGTTGTCTCCCTTGCGTCAGTGTGTGCAGATGGCGCTATGGTTAGGATCGACGCCGTGATGTGGAAAGGGCGTCCCCACACCATCCTGGAGCCGCCATTTTGTTTGTTGATTTTTTGCGGAGATACACGGGACAATAAACGCTCGACCCTAGGGTGGTACAGATGCTAGACTGATCCTATTAACATGGTACAACACCTATCGATTATGTTTATTACTAGGACGTCAGCGAAGTCCTAGTACCCATCCTCCGCATGGCAGAACTGTACAACGCAGAACAAGTCAGGACATTCCTTGATCTCTCACTCGATGCCGCCATTGGAACCCACCAGTTTGGGAGTCAATGGCGGCATGGGGAAAAACCCCAGACAAACAAGTTTATACATGTCCAAAGGTCACGCCTAATTCACACCAACCGATAAGCTTCACTTTCATACCTCACTCGACCCCATCGGACCATGCAGCGTATTTCCAGTCTAGGGACTACTTTTTCTCCGCGGAGGCAGACCGCATCACCGCCAGGACCGCATCACCGCGGAGGAATACATCCACTTTTCCACACAATTCAAGATGGCCGCCCACACCGCCTCAAAAATTCAAGATGGCGGCCAAACTCAGTTGGCAGATCGAGTTGTCTCCCTTGCGTCCAAAGTGTACAGATGGCGCCACTAGTTCCTCCTCAATCCTCCTCATGACGTCACTACATCCGGGTGAAATTTGACTTTAAATGGCTTTTCCCTACTACTAACGTTTACTCATCAATCTATCACTATAGAAACTACGCGTTTTCCTCTATACCCTTTGTACAACCCACTCGTACCGCCAAAGGCAACAATTTCTCGCTATACTCCGAACCGTGCGAAATTATATGCCTCAGCTATGCTACCCATTACAAACATCAATTAACCCTACCTGGCCTGGGGGGGGGGCGAAATGGTCCTCCCCTACCAAACTTTTTGCGCTATCTCTGGAACGACAAAAAATGGAGAGCTGAAACTCCTTGACTCTGTAGTTTCTCATATTGGGGTCATTTTGAGCCTATTTGCATAACCCCCGAGCAGAGGATCATGGGTAAATTCAAGATAGCGGTCACGTGGGGCACCAGAAAAGTGATGTTTTTTGGTCATATTTCTTCAAAATTTCAGCTTTTCCGTGATGAAAAGTGGACAAAAACTATTTTATTTCACATCACATTAATATTTACTAATTTATTATGCAGTTTTTGCGGAGAAATTGTATAAATAAAAAATTCGGAAAATCCGACCGAAAAATCGACCCAAAAATGCCGTTTTTGAAAATGACGTCACTGTGACGTCATCAACGCGGCCGTCTTGGATTTCTTTTACATTTTCTAGTGGATCTTGACTCAAGGGTATAGTGTGGTGAGTTTCCGCCCCCTAGCTCAAGGGGTAAGAAAAATAATTAGGCGGGGGGGGGGCGCATTTCGACCCCCCAGACCAGGATACGTCCCAAAAAGCCCAGGCCAGATAGGGTTAACACCTTATATGGACGGAAGAGCCAGCGAGTCGTGCATAGAAAACAAGATCCCAGTGGGCTTCAATACACGCCCATACATCTGGAATTACACTGGCCCAAATTTCAAGGTTGTTTAATGGCCTTGATCCCAATTGGTAGCTAGCAATCACATAACATATATTATATCTTATATTGAATGATAAACTAAATGAGATTAACTCTTGATAAAAATATGTAGTCCGGTGGCTTAAGTCCAGATTTTTACTTTATCGTGACAGAGTGGAATAAAGCACCAGATTTGGCACGCATGTCGTCAGAGGCACCGAGAACAATATCAGAAGGGGTGCCCCGATTTCGAGGCCCAGGAGGCAATATGTGGCCCATTAGAGGCTCGGGGTCATTTTGGGCCTATAAATGGCAATTTTTATCCCAACGATATTTAAAACATCGCATATTCGCTATCCTCTAGGGTAGGAGTTTGAAAATGTTCACACTAATAGTGTTGGCAAAGGTCTAGCGATAAATGCAAAATAATCCAACATGACCGCCATAATGACGTCACAGCTACGTCAGAACAAAAAAATGGTCATTTTTTGACGAATTTTCCATTCGAAATTTTGAATTTTTTTTATATATTATTTCCTCGTGTTAAGTATACAGTCTATATCAGAAAATCGGATATAACTGACTCAGATGGCACGGCAGCCCTGACTGGCCTTTGCCAAACTGGGTCAAGTTGGAGCAGATATTTATTTATACAATGCATTCGTTGGGACTACCATACAATGCAACCCGTGACTGGACAATGCATACCTACCAATTGAAATGTGTCACTCTAATACAGCGTTTGTCTTTCATCTACCCATTTTTGAATATGTTATCCGGGATTCATGTTGCTGAAGATGAAGTGGCGGCGCCAATGCAAAAACTATGGTCGATTAAAGAGGGTCAATTCCGATTAAAGAGATTCCGTTTTTTACATGAGCTGAGAGATATGCAGCTGTAACGGGTGCGCCTTCTGGCTATTGTAGCAGGGGCCCGTCCTCGGATGTGAAATATGTAACCGAATATATGTACGGATTGCTCGAACTGGACAATATCAAACATTATGATGATATAAACATATGAACTGGTTTATGGGATATGTTGTGTTGCGGATAATAATGTTCATGCCTTGTAATGGGCCAGACTGATCGGAGAAAGAGACATCGTTGCATTAAATAACACTGCTACTGCTGTCTTGTTCTGAACGAACTGTTGATTCACTGACGCGTAAGAATGCAAGAATGCTACCAAGAACATCGCTCGTAAAAGAATGACATGGATACAATGTTGGGTATAGTATCAAATATCTTATGAAGGATATCCTTAGTTAGGGGCAGCCTGGTATCAGGCTTACCGTGTAATTTTGACATGCCCGTAAATAGCTTTTTGGCAAGGAGTAACTGAGCAGGGCCGTTTACTGCAGCCAACTTGTACACATAACTAATAGCCGATACGAAGGTATAAGCCGTGGTGTAGGCATACTTGTGGAAATACAAGAACGCCATGATGGAAAGCAACTGTCCCGATGAGACGAGGAATCTCTTAGTGGTACACTGACCAGTGTTATTGGAGAAACTTCTATATACTTGTAATGCGCACTTTTGTACACTTTCAAGAAAGATTCAGCAGGGCACGCCGTCAGAAGAACTCTAGCCGTCTGCTTCGCACTAATTTCATCAGCAATGGAAGACAGTTTGTTGTCCCAAATTTCCACGGCAAGCACGACGGGGAACACTTCATTGGCCGTGATATGTAAGTAGTAGGCAAGAAGTATCGGCCATTCTTGAGCTATCCACGAGGACCCAAAACAGCCACCAAACCCAAGGTACCAGCAGCGTCGGAAAACAGTTTGATCTGGTTTGATCACATCAGAGGATACCCAATTTGGAGAAAGAAAAGCAATTTTCCGTTGAAAGACTCCAGGAATACAAGCCAGGTATTAATATGGACTATAACTTTATTCAACCGAACATGTGATGCATCTTTTGTTAAAGTCTGTCAGGCAGCGGGCACCACGATTTTACAGGCAAAACTGAGCGAGCCAATGAGAGACTGCAGTTCTATAAGGGTTAGCTTTTTGCAGCGCGAGAATTTATCCAGCATGCCTTTCCGTTTATGAATTTTGTCTTTTGGAAATGATGCTTGCATAGGTCTGAAGTCCAGTTGAATACCATGCGTAACCATAGTAGTTGATGGGTAGTAGGTCTTAGCATGTTTGATTGGAATGCCCAAATACTAACACAAGCAAATGAATGTGTTAAGAGCTATAGAACAGTGGCTAGTGCCATTTGGACCGATGAACATGAAGTCGCCCAGTATTTGGGTCACGCCTGATATGCCGAATTGTATAGCCAACACCGATTGCAGTCGATAGGTATGATGCGGAAGGCATCCTCTAAATTGATTTTTGCTATCAAGCTTTATGGGCCATGTTTTTTAAGTAGAGCAATGGCGATATCTAATTTCTCTTATTCAACATATCATAGATCCTGCAGAATCGCACCGTTTTCCATGAGATTTCCAGGGCAAGACAGATTGTCCAGGATCAGATAAATCGTGTATCACCCTAAAGTATTAGAGGGATTTGGTCAAACTCAAGGTTATTTCACTCATATGGTGACTGCCAGTTTTAATAGTGGGAGAAGCCGGAATACCTAGAGGGAATCACCACCGCCCCGTGGGAAAGTAACTGGTAAACTTTCACACATGCACCAGCGGGGCTCGAATCCGTGCCAGTTCAGCGGTGTGAGGATAGGCGATCACCAGCGATGCGCCTTAGACCACTCGGCTACCGAGGGCCCCTAAAAGTATTAGGTTCTTTTCGAGAGACTAAGCCTAATAGAGAGCAAACAATATTGTCAAAACGAGGAGTTGAGAAGGGACCAGCAACTCACCCTTTCGACAACTCTTTGTCTAATTAAGCTTCTACGATGGCAGGGTTTTGCATAGCAGATGAATGATTACGCAAGCCAGTAAAGGCATAGTTTCACAAGTGGTCAATATCGACACCGTTTGTGAAACTTGAAACAAGTAAATGTACCTCAGGATAGTTACTTAGCACCGTTTTTAGCCTGATCGGGTTTACCGGTGATGGAAGAGTATCCCCTTTTCCGCTGGGTTTACACATGCTAATTTACATGTAAGTAGCAGGGAAAAATCCAATAGGCAACATTTGACAACCGTGGCAGGTACAATAACCTGAAGTTTAATTCGTCGAAATTGATTTGGTTTTAGTACCAGCATTGAGGATGGGGCGCCGGTGGCCATATTGTATATCTGTAGAAAAAAAAGTTCGATACTTCATGTAGGAAGCTATTGTCTGGGTCTTTGTGTCGCTGAAAAGGCATAAGTCTAGACACATTGTTGTCTCCAGACCTGACTATTGTATGCATTGTCTCGTGATTCTTACATGGAGTATGAACCAAAAGAAAATAGCCAATAATAGTGTGCTTGGTCGAGTCAATCATAACAGAGCTACATGTACCAAAACCACTCGATGGCGTTTATAAACATATGATATATATGAGCATGTATACAAAAAAAACATACATGTGTATGGCAATAATACCATTATTGGTGACGGTCTGGCCGCCCATATAGGATATTAATCGGGTGATGATGGTTATTATTTCCTTCTTGTTTCATTCATGCTTGTAGAAAATCAATCTGGTGTAAAAAAAGCGACTCAAGTTGTCAAATAGTCGCCAACAGAAGGCTACTCTATACATTATGGCGGCCCATATTGGGTTTATGCAAATTAGGGCCTTCCACCTCCTGTAGAAATGGGCACCCCTTCTGAGATCATTCGTTATGCCCAAGGGTCCAGGGCCGCCTAGGTGCTAGATCGCCGGAGATGCGTTCTGAGCGTTTTCCCGGAAATAAAACTGATCATACTGCATGCAGATTTATGATTCTATTTTTACGATTTGATCGCAATTATAAGCAAGCATCGATATTGAAAACATCGCACCTCATGCCTGCATCCATTTGACTTTCTAGTTATACCTAACACATAAAAAAAGATGACCTTTACATCATGGAACATTAGAACCAATATGATACCGATTCATTTACACAAAGCTAAAATAAGCGATCCTCACTGCCTGACAGGCGAGGGACCAGGGACCCCCTAGGCCCCGGAAGCTCCAGGGTCTCGGGTTGCCGGAGATGCGTTTTACGCGTTTTCCCGGAAATAAATCTGAACACAATGTATATAGATTTATGGTTCTATTTTCACATTCGTTTCGCATAAACACGCATCGATATTGAAGAATATGCCGGACTCCATTTGACTTCCTGGTTTACCACAAACAAAACAGGTCTATAACACACCACTACACGTCCTGGCACTCCATCTGTAATTTTTATGTGGGGACCTGGTCAGTTAGGGGTGCCGAACAGTGGGGGGGGGGGCAAAGATATTCGGCCCCCCACCTAAATCAAAAGTGGAGGGGCGGGTCCCCGTGCCCCCCCCCGCTTCCGACGCCCCTGACGCAAGGAAATAGTAGTTTTCCTTCAAATAGATCAGGTGAGAACATTTTTCATGAAGGAAGAAAAATGTGACGAAAGTGATGAAGTAAACCTTTGTTCTTGAGTTAATAAACGGGTATGAAGTTCATAAAGGATCCCTCTCCCAGTTAAATTAGTAAATGTATTATTTCGATTTCACAACTAAATGTAGCTGTTTTTCACAAGTTTCAAAAACGGGGGACAACTCCACGGGATAAATGCCATATACATAGACGGGGTACGACTCTGAATATTCCAACCTAACACTTATACCATATTTCTTCTAATTTTTTTAGACAGAAAAACTGAAATTCAGGCATCTGTGGAAAGAAATTCCGCTAACATTCTACAAATTTCACTGGCCAGATTTTCAATCCTTGAGATAAATAACATATTCATGCCACACTGTTTAGCCTCAGTGGGCATAAATATGGTTCTATTCTGCTTTAAGTCTAAAAATGGTGTTCGAAAAATTAGAAGAAATAGGGTAGTCAGCTAAACTGAATTCAGTTCTGGGGGACTGTGACCTTGACATTTGACAAATTGATCTCAAAATGAATATGGCTCCTCTTTGCCATGCGAGTGAGGTATACCCAAAGTTTGGTACCAATCTATACCTTGAAACAAGAGATATCGCACAGACAACAAATGTTAATGAATAAGTAGATAGACAGGGCCCACCATCACATTACACGACCTCGTCTTTGACAGGCATATGAAAATATGACTTTAAACCCTATCTGGCCTGGGGAGGGGGCACTTTCCGTCCCCCCCCTTGTTGGTTTCCTACTCCTATCTCCGGAACGACAAAAATTGAGAGCTGAAACTTTTTGACGTTTTCGATGATCATATTGGGGTCATTTTGAGCCTATTTGCATGACCCCCCGAGCAGAGGATCATGGGTAAATTCAAAACGGCGGCCATGTGGGGTACCAGAAAAGTGATGTTTTCGTCATATTTCTTCAATTTTTTTTGCTTTTCTGTATGGAAAAGTGGGTAAAATCTATTTTATTTCACATCAGATTATTATTTACTAATTTATCATGCAGTTTTTGCGAAGAAAGACAAAAATAATAAAATCGTAAATTCTGACCAAAAAATGTTCCAAAAATGCTCTTTTTGAAAATGACGTCAGTGACGTCATCATGATATAGTGTGGTAAGTTTCAGCCCCTAGTCTTAGCGATAGCGAAAATACAGGTCACAGTGACCTTGACTTTTAACCTGAACCTAAATTTTGCATCTGCTGACACAAAAAAGTTATCTTTAATGATTTCCTGATTTTGTGGTCAGTGACATTGACCTTTGACCTTGACTTAAATTTTGGTACACGACACATTTTCTCCCTTAAATGTATCAATGGACACAACAGATCATGATTTTTAACAATTTCATGATTTTGGGGTCACAGTGACCTTGACCTTCGACCTTGACCTACATTTTGGTACGTGACACGTCATGCCCCCCTAATGTATCTACTGACACCAAAAACAAGTAATTATTAAAGATTTCTTGATTCTGCGGTCACAGTGACCTTCACTATCGACCTTGACCTAAATTTTGTTACATGACACATCGTCTCTCCTTGATATATCAATGGAAACAAAAAAGCATGATTTTTAACAATTTCATAATTTTGGGATGACAATGACCTTGACCTTTGACCTTATGTGACACATCGTGTCCCCCTAATGTATCTACTATCACAAAAAGGTTATTTTTAATTATTTCCTGATTTATGGGTTACAGAGACCGTTGACCTTGACCTAATTTTTGGTTTGCGACACTTCATTCCCCATATTGAGTCCACTCCAAAAAAATGACATTTTTAATAATTTCCTTAGTTTTCGGTCACACTGACTTTTGACCTCTGACCTTGACCTACATTTGGTGTACAACACACCGTCCCCCCCCCCTACGGAATCTAAACAGTCAATGATTTCCTGATTTTTAGGCCACAGTGACTTTTTACCTTTGACTTTGTCCTCAATTTCGGTACGCGACACATTATCCCCCGTGGGGTATCCACTCACCGAAAGTTGGAACTGTAGATAGAAAACTGTCCCAGATATTGACCGGTTACGAGGGACGGACAGACGGACACACGGACGGAAACTGCCATCACATAATACGTCCGTCTTTTCTGGTTGGCGTATAAAATGTTAAAGAACGGGCGAGGTTTACTTAACACTATCTGGCCTGGGCAATTTGGGGTGTACCGCAGCCTGGGGGTGGGGGCGTAAAGTGCCACCCTATATATTGTCGCTATCGCTAAGGCTGGAGGGCTGAAACTTACCACACTATATCTTTGGGTCAAGCTCTACAAGAAAATGTAAAAAAAATCCAAGATCACTGTCACGTCATTTTCAAAAAAGCATTTTTGGACGATTTGTCGGTCAGAATTTTTTATTTTTTGTTCGCAAAAGTTGCATAATACATTAGAAAATAATAATCTGGTATGAAATAAAATAGGTTTTACCCATTTTTTCACACAGAAAAGCAAAAATTTTAAAGAAATATGACGAAACATCACTTTTCCTGGTACCCCACATGGCCGCCATTTTGAATTTACCCATGATCCTCTGCTCGGGAGTTATGCCAATAGGATCAAAATGACCCCAATATGATAGCCTATAAAGTCACGGAGTTTCAGCTCTCCGGTTTTTGTCGTTCCGGAGATAGCACAGAAAGTTTGGTAGGAGGACAGGGCATTGTGGCCCCCCCTCCTCCAGACCTGGTAGGGTTAATGGGGGAGGGGAGGGAGGGGGAACGAATCAGAGGGTGTTTTTTGGCGATACTAAGATATATGGTTTCAGTAAAAGGCATAGAACCGCGTTGAATCAACATGCTGAATTTTTGCGTGATTTTTGAAGAAATAAGACAAAAACATCACTTTTCTGGTACCCCCACATGGCCGCCATTTTAAATTTACCCATGATCCTCTGCTCGGGGGATCATGCAAATAGGCTCAAAATGACCTCAATATGATAATCTAACTAGAGCCTATAGGCTTTTTTATATATCGATATCTGGGAATCATAGAAACGATTGATACTTGTCATGCCTGTGATCAGCATACATCTGAACTTCACCACGGTTTTTGGGCAAACCCTAAATAGTCAAGTATTGTCTTTTTATCAAAATAATACCAGAAGCAAATGAACTAGAATACTGCACGTTACATTAGACTCGCCGCAATGCATTGTCTACCCAGCCGCCCTTCTTATAACATTTGACATTGTTCGCAAAAACATGTTCGCACGATTCAAAACAAAAATCGAGTGGTGCATCATTGGATATGAGCTGATGCTGAAATTTGAATAGCAATCCTGATCCTCCATCCAGGTCTGTGTACTCCGTACTGGTACATAGCTATTACTCAAACGGTCCGTTGAAAATAATAGCAACGGACGTATGCATGCTTCGCCTTGTTCATACACGAGTCAAGCTTATAAGGGAGATATGCTGTAGAATGATCTGTTGGTTGTCCTCGAGGGAGTGAAACGTGGGCGTCTCTCCAGTTTTACTTACATCTGAGTTCAAAGGAGATGAAAAAAATGACTGCTGACCTGGCTTTTATTTTGCTCAACTCTAAGAAAATTTGAGGTCATGAATGTGACTCGCCAATTCTTATGACCGATCTTATATTTATGCCAAACCCATATTCTGCCAAGGTACGGCCAGAGATGATGACTAATCCTATGAAACGCACATAATTAATCACACCCATTATCACTGTTGAAACCATAAGTGTCTCTCTCTCTCTCACCCATGATCCCCCGCGTTTTGCCCATGCATTTCATCTTACATGTGTAAGGATGTGGAAGGGTCTAGAGTCTAGTCGTGCCAATGCTGTCTAGTTAATCTTATCTAATGATACCCACTTTCAGTTAATTTGCTTCTAATATTACATACTGATGCGACTGAAGAGTCCTAAATCACTTAAGTGTGAATTGCCATTATGACTTGTTTAATGACCTTACATTCTTTTCTCAAACAACATAATATTTCCTGTTAAAACATGTTCATTATCATGACGAAGGCCTACTTGTACATGTACATTAGATTGTTAGAAGTTCAATCAGGTCTGGGTGATCATCATTGTCAAAGCATTTAAAACTGGGTCAGTAAAACAACTGGCCTAGAAAGCTCCCCCACTTTGCTGTACATGGAAACCACTGGCTTGGCTGTGTTACATTGCTGAAGAGGGTCTCAAGGATTCTCTTTTAAACATAGTGAAAACAAAGAAATGAGGAAGGTGAGGAGGTATATGTAATTGGAAATGCAGTATACAACAGATATACACTAATATTGACCAAACAAGCCATTTAATGTCAAAAAAATTGTGACATAGACAGACAAAAAAATCAGCCAGCATTTTCCTCGTATAGTCTCTGGTTTAGCAGACATACTTTGAACTAGGAACTAGCAAATCCACAGAAACAACAACTGAGCACTTAAATAAACACCAAGACACATCTACCATATTCAGCTTACGTAAAAGTACAACAACAATAATTCAAAAGATAAAAAAACAAGCTTATCAGGAAGAAAAAACTTCAGAACTATTTCTTTTAGCGTTATTTCTTAGTTACATCCCTCCTTTTTATATCTGGCTGACCCTACCGGGTGATCTGATGACCCTAACGGGTCAACATCGATATATAAAAAGTCACGGACTTTCAACTCTCAATTTTTGTTGTTTCGGAGATAGGAGAAAACAAGCCCCGGCCAGGTAGGGTTAAAGCCTCAATACAGTCGCTTTCCTAGGCTATCCTCCACATAACCATCTTTGGCGGATTCGCTATGCCATCTATCGTGCCTTTTCCCGCACCTATCATTAACATGAGATTTTGCGGTTATGTTATAGGTCAAATAAATCTGGCCCCGTCGAATCGTATGTCAGTACGTCTATCCGTCTCCTATTTCCCGTTACCAGCATATCCTAAGAACGACTATGCATAGGAATACCAAACTTACATCACACATGCATATTGTCACAGTGCAGAAGCCGATTGAAAATCAGCGAGATTGACCCTTATTTTCCCAGGACAACAAGTCAACCTATCATGGATGGATTGTTACTACCATATGTCAAGGGTGACTATTCGTAGGAACGCGAACTTGCTTTCACATATGTATCTTAAAGCAAAAGCCTACATGTATCAACATGAACCGTGCAAAGCACGTAGAACCCCTCAGATTTGGCGGTATTAAAATGGCCCTTATTGAAGAACAATCAGTTGATGGCAACAAGCAATTGATGACAAAATTGGCAGTTTAACCTAAAATGACCCTTATTAAAGAACAATCCGTTGACGGCAACAAGCAATTGATGACAAAATTGGCAGTTTAATCTAGTAGTGATTCAGATACTATACAGGTCAATATGACTAATTTGTATAAGGTTTCTGTAACGTGATCACATGCCTATCATCCCTTGTGGTTCAAGTTTGGTACACTTGTATATCCATGAGACATGGTGGTAATGATAGACATAGGTGGACATATTACGTACTGTACGTACAGACGTGATGACAATACTCCAATGCCAATTTTGGCTAAAGCCCAAGTATGTGACCAATGTAGAGTCAGTTATCCTACAAGGCAAAATCATTCTTGAGTTACGATAGTTAAAAAGCCACTAGGTGACAAAAGGAACAACTTTGACCCTGTGACCTTCAAAAATAGATCTATCGCACTTGTGATAGACTTTTGCTCTGTGACCACATGCACGTGTTATGCCAGTTGGTGCTCTCAGGGAATCATTTTTCAGGTACTTAGATGGTGACAAATTGACATAAACTGACCTGGTGACCCCCAAGAACTGGGTCGATCTCACTGATTTTCGATAGGCTTTTGTTCTGTGACCACATGTGTGATGTAAGCTTGGTGTACTTAAGCATATTCATTCTTGAGGTATGAATGGTAATGAGAAAACGAATGCGGATGAACGTACGTACATGGGTACATGATGACAATACTCCAAGTACAAATTTGGCTGTAGTTCATCACCTGATGTATGTCTAGCACAAGTTCAGTATGCTTATTCCTTATCAGACTTCAAATATGGCGGTAATAAGCAACCAGAGATGAACGGACAAATTGGCTTAGTGACTCGGCAAATTTGGACTTGCATATCGCTCCAATCCAATTGTTATCATGTACATACGTATGTTCGTTCATCCATCTTTGCTTTCCCATTACCATCATATCTCAAGAATGAATATGCCTTGGTACACCAAACTTAATCACACATGCATGTGGTAACAAGACAGAAGCCTATCGAAAATCAGTGAGATTGACCCATTTTTTTGCGGTCACCAGGTCAGTTTATGTCATTCTGCCACCATTTAATTATCTGAAAATGACTGCCTGAGAGCATCAAATTGGCATAACAGATGCATGTGGTTGTAGAGCAAAAGTCCATAGCAAAGTGAGATTGACCTATTTTTGGGATCACTTGGTCAAAAAAACTTTTTGTCACCTGTTGCTTATTAACCATCATAAACTCAACACTGAGTAGGCTAACTGGCCTTACACTGGACACATACTTAAGCATCAGCCAAAATTGGCATTGAAGTATTGTCATCCTGTGTGTACGTAATATGTCCATCTATGGCTATCATTACCATCATATTTCAAGGATATGAGATAGGCATATGATCATGGTACAGTAACCTTTTAAAAATTAGTCAAAGTGCCCTATCTTATATAATTCACTACTGGGTTAAACTGTCAATTTTGTCACCAATTGCTTGTTGCCATAAACTGAGTGTTCTTCAACAAAGGGTCCTGTTGTAATACTGCCAAGGCCAAGGGGTTCTCAGTGCTTGGCACGGTTCATGTTTCTAACATATTGACATACTATTAGGTTACAAAGATGTAAAATTTGACAGTGATTCCCAGATTCAGTCAAAATAGACCAAGTGAGTCAAAGAATTAGAAAACACAAATGCATGTACACGTTTAATTTAGACCAACTGTAACGAACGTGATTTACAGCCCAGATAAGTATGATTATATATTCGTTACAAATTATTCAAATACATTAACAGTTTAACCTCAGTCAGCATGATCTGAAACATGTACGTGATAGTCTGATTGATGGAGAATTTGCTAAAATATCTAAAGTATATCTGAGTGGATACCCTAGGGGCGGACGATGTGTCAAAGGCGCCCATGGCTTAAGAATAAAAAAAAACATTGAGCATTCACAGTTTTCTTTCCACAGTTCCAATTTTTGGTGAGTTGATACCCTAGGGTATGACGATGTATCGCATGACAAATTGAGGTTGAGGTCAGAGGTCAAAGATGACTATGGCCGAAAAATCAGGAATTATTTAAAATTGCTCTTTTTGTGAGTGTGTTCATTTTGGTCGCCTACCGAAATGTAGGGCACATTTTGTTTGTGTCAGTACATACATGAAGTGGAGATATGTCACGTGCCAAACCTCAGGTCAAGGTGAAATTACAACACATATAAGGGAAGTGGGATGAGGTGCCGACATACTGACTGCGTCACATGACTTCACAGAATAGTCTTCTGGTAAACCTATTCTAAAGCACATACCAAGAATCTAACGATTCGTGATATGTGTTGTATCTCAGGTACGCTTTATTGTACCTGTTCATGTGGCAACTTGGATGATATGACCACACGGCCCCTAGCACCGGCATAAGCGATATTAGATACAAATCTAGAGAGCTATGATGGAAATGCTCTGACAACTCGTATACTGATAATTGGTGAGCTGTTTCGCTGTGACAACTCGTACATTGGAGATTGGTGAGCTGTACCGTCGTCAGATGTAAATGACGGCATTTAACACAAAAGACTAGTCTGTAAGGCCCGATGTCGACCCAGCATCAACTTCCCACAAATGCCAGCATATATCAAAGATCAAAAGGTCTGTACAGGGGGCGGGCCTCGGGGACGAAACGTCCACCAGCAGAATCTCGCCATATCAAGGGCGTAGACAAGGGGGGGCTTGGGGGGGCTTCAGCCCCCCAAATATTGACATCCGTCAAAAAAAAAATAACAAAAAAAAAAGAAAAAAAAAAAGAAAAAAGGAAGAAAAAAGGAAAGAAAGCAAGAAAGAAACAAAAAACATAGCAGAGAAGTAAATGTTTAGCTTTTCACATATCTTTATCAATTATTGCATATTACAGGGGAAGTAAAATCAACAATGCTTACCAGAAGGACTAGAATAATTGCAATCGGTCAGAGAACAACGCAACACTTTGGCGATATCGGACTCAAAGATCCCGTGTGATTTTCTCCGAGAAACGAATAATGTGCTCCAATTCAATCAAATATCGCCCATTTGGACGAAAAAGGTCAACACGTTGGCTGAAAAGATTTTTTCAGAACTTTTTCACCATAAACTTTTTTTTAATTGAGATCCCAGTCATTTGTTCCGTATTTATTTATTCACAAACGAGAGATACGAACTCTCGAATAATTTTCACAGAGAAACCCTAGAAATATAGGTAAAAAATCTAACTCAGACACAAAGTCACTATTTAACTGGTTTAAATATGATGAATATGGAACTTTTCGTTACTATTCCGAGAAAGGACCCCTAAGTTTACATTTTTGATAAGTTTGGCAACTTCAGAACGACCACAAGAACTCATGCGGTCAACCACGCATCAAAACACCGCCTCTGCTATCTAGGCAAAATAGTATTATCTAAGAAATAACTTGAATTAATATAGTGCAAACCCCGGATTGAACGATCATTTCACCTTGTATATCAGTGTAGTGATCGCCACTGTTATAGAGATTTTCACCAAAAAAAAGTTCAACTTTTACCGCTCAAAATGCTCCCAGTGAGCGCCAATTTACCATCAATTTTAAAAAAAAAATCTACGCTGCGAGGGAGGATACCCCCCTCTCAGACTCACCCCCTAAGCCCCCCCCCCCAAACTTCACAACTTGTCTACGCCCTTGCATATACAGGAAAAAATTACAACACATATAAGGGAAGTGGGAAGAGGTGCCGACATACTGACTGCGTCACATGACTTCACAGAATAGTCTTCTGGTAAACCTATTCTAAAGCACACACCAAGAATCTAACGATTCGTGATATGTGTTGTATCTCAGGTACGCTTTTATTGTACCTGTTCATGTGGCAACTTGGATGATATGACCACACAGCCCCTAGCACCGGCTAGGTCAAGTAAAGGTGACCTCAAAATCTGGAAAAATTAAGAAACTTGTTTTTGTCAGTTCATACATGATACGTCACGCACCAAAATGGAGGTCAAAGTCAAGGTCACTGTGACCTGAAAGTGCGGAAATTTTTGAAAATTCGTATTTGTTTGTAGCCATAGATACACTAAGGGAAGATGTGTTATGTACTGGATATATTCTGGAAATCAAAATGTGGAAATCGTTAACAATTGCGATTTTTGTGTCCGTAAATATATTACCGGGAGATATGTCAGGTACCAAAATTTAGGACAAGTTCAAAGGTCAAGGTTACTGTGATTCCGCCCCACTCCTGTTGGTTTTTTGCTTCTATCTCCGGAATGACAGAAAATTGAGAGCTGAAACTCCGTGACTTTTTAGATTATCATATTGGGATCATTTTGCGCCTATCTGCATGACCCCACGAGCAGAGGATCATGAGTAAATTTAAAATGGCGGCCATGTGGTGGTACCAGAAAAGTGATGTTTTCGTCATATTTCTTCAAAAATCACGCAAAAATTCAGCATTTTGATTCAACGCGGTTCTATGCCTTTTACTGAAACCATATGTCTTAGTATCGCCAAAATACACCCTTTGATTCGTTCCCCCTCCCTCCCCTCGCCCATTAACCCCACCAGCCCTGGTGGAGGGGCGGTCAAAATGCCCCCTACCAAACTTTCTGCGCTATCTCCGGAACGACAAAAAATGGAGAGCTGAAACTCCGTGACTCCATAGGTTATCATATTGGAGTCATTTTGAGCCTATTGGCATAACCCCACTAGTAGTGTCTCCGCATTTAAAGTCATATTTTGCCGGGGGAGGTAACTCTTGCATCCGACAGGGAGCGCTGTTTCCATCTTATAGTATAGGGAGCGGCCATGCACGGCCTTTCACCTCTGAGGCCGTCAAGGCCGCTATAGGGTGCAGTCTATGGAAGAGCCAAGGCATCTGAAATTAAACAGTAGGCTGGTTCATTATATGCTAAACAGCAACCGTGTTTTGGGAGAACCCCCATAAAACTATATATTTTCTGAAAGAGAAGGCTCTTGCCATGAAGCTGAGACAGATGTAAGCATAGCTGACCGAAATCGGGGTCCCCATAACCCCTACTGAACATGCCCCAAACTTCAGGAAAATCCTCTAAATTTGGTCCAAAATAGGTCATATTCTCTCCCCATCACAGAAAAAACTTGACAATCGATTGTTATGAAACTCACCGACACTGTGCCCAGTCGAAGGATCAACAAAAATTAGCAAAGAAATAGGGGGTCGGCCATGCCGTTTTCAAGCTCATTTTCCCACTGTAAAATATACCATGTGCTCGCAAGCGGAAAAAGGCCCCAATTTGCAGCCACACTTTCGCATTTCCATCTACATAACGAAGCATGGGCCAATCTAACTGGCAAAATACCATGTACTGATTTGAAGCAAATCAACCAGTCAACTGAATGATATTACAAATATTAATAAACAATAAGCCAATAAAAATTCTCATGGGCTCAAACCTGGTGGAATATTAATTTCAAAGATTTTGATGGGGACCAAAAATCCGCAACTATGGACTACCCCCTTTAAGTGAGGGGTACTTTTTGTGGATTTATTTTTATCTACTCCCTTCAATCTATGGGTCTGTACAAGTATAACGGTATATGACAGTCAATGGTTGAAAGTCATAGTAAGATAAAACAGAGCCACACCTTTCCCCCTACCCCATTCATATTTTGACAGTTTTTGCGACGCCATTTTTTCAGGCTAGACCGCTATGTCAAATTTGAATATATCTGACTGAAAATTTTGCATCCAGTACTAATATTGTTTATGCAGGGGAATATCTGTTACATTGTGTGTAGTATTCCCAATTCTAATGCTGGTTCAATGAGGTGGGGGTGGGGGCGTAGGGCTGTTTTAATGGTCCCGGGAATTATTCTGTGACACTAAAACTTTTGAAAAAGTCCTGGGACAATTGAAATAACCCTACCCCCCCCCCCAAGCACCAACATTGATGCTGGCAATACTACACACATTGGAACAGATATTTCCCTGGCCTGCTAAGAGTTATACCCCCTCCCCCCCACTTTCTAGCCCAAGCCCCTGTGCTGGTGTAATAATTTCAGTCCTGTGTTGGGGGTGAATAGCATTGTTTTGAATTGTGTTCAACTTGAAAGTACGCAATATTAGTGCTGGATGCAAACTTTTGAGTCAGATATGCAAATTTAATGTTATATGAGAAAATGCCTGTTCTGTCACATAGGGTGCAGTCTATAGAAGAGCCAAGGCATCTGACATTAAACAGTAGGCTGGTTCATTATATGCTAAACAGCTACCGTGTTTTGGGAGAACCCCATAAAACTATATATTTGCTGAAAGAGAAGGCTCTTGCCATGAAGCCGAGACAGATGTAAGCATAGCTGACCGAAATCGAGGTCCCCATAACCCCTACTGAACATCAATCCGATCCGCTAAAATCCTCTAAATTTGGTCCAAAATAGGTCATACTCTCTCCTCATCACAGAAAAAACTTGACAATCGATTGTTATGAAACTCACCGACACTGTGCCCAGTCGAAGGATCAACAAAAATTAGCAAAGAAATAGGGGGTCGGCCATGCCGTTTTCAAGCTCATTTTCCCACTGTAAAATATACCATGTGCTCGCAAGCGGAAAAAGGCCCCAATTTGCAGCCACACTTTCGCATTTCCATCTACATAACGAAGCATGGGCCAATCTAACTGGCAAAATACCATGTATTGATTTGAAGCAAATCAACCAGTCAACTGAATGATATTACAAATATTAATAAACAATAAGCCAATAAAAATTCTCATGGGCTCAAACCTGGTGGAATATTAATTTCAAAGATTTTGAGGGGGACCAAAAATCCGCAACTATGGACTACCCCCTTTAAGTGAGGGGTACTTTTTGTGGATTTATTTTTATCTACTCCCTTCAATCTATGGGTCTGTACAAGTATAACGGTATATGACAGTCAATGGTTGAAAGTCATAGTAAGATAAAACAGAGCCACACCTTTCCCCCTACCCCATTCATATTTTGACAGTTTTTGCGACGCCATTTTTTCAGGCTAGACCGCTATGTCAAATTTGAATATATCTGACTGAAAATTTTGCATCCAGTACTAATATTGTTTATGCAGGGGAATATCTGTTACATTGTGTGTAGTATTCCCAATTCTAATGCTGGTTCAATGAGGTGGGGGTGGGGGCGTAGGGCTGTTTTAATGGTCCCGGGAATTATTCTGTGACACTAAAACTTTTGAAAAAGTCCTGGGACAATTGAAATAACCCTACCCCCCCCCCCAAGCACCAACATTGATGCTGGCAATACTACACACATTGGAACAGATATTTCCCTGGCCTGCTAAGAGTTATACCCCCTCCCCCCCACTTTCTAGCCCAAGCCCCTGTGCTGGTGTAATAATTTCAGTCCTGTGTTGGGGGTGAATAGCATTGTTTTGAATTGTGTTCAACTTGAAAGTACGCAATATTAGTGCTGGATGCAAACTTTTGAGTCAGATATGCAAATTTAATGTTATATGAGAAAATGCCTGTTCTGTCACATAGGGTGCAGTCTATAGAAGAGCCAAGGCATCTGACATTAAACAGTAGGCTGGTTCATTATATGCTAAACAGCTACCGTGTTTTGGGAGAACCCCATAAAACTATATATTTGCTGAAAGAGAAGGCTCTTGCCATGAAGCCGAGACAGATGTAAGCATAGCTGACCGAAATCGAGGTCCCCATAACCCCTACTGAACATCAATCCGATCCGCTAAAATCCTCTAAATTTGGTCCAAAATAGGTCATACTCTCTCCTCATCACAGAAAAAACTTGACAATCGATTGTTATGAAACTCACCGACACTGTGCCCAGTCGAAGGATCAACAAAAATTAGCAAAGAAAATAGGGGGTCGACCATGCCGTTTTCAAGCTCATTTTCCCACTGACTGTAAAATATACCATGTGCTCGCAAGCAGAAAAAGGCCCCAATTTGCAGCCACACTTTCGCATTTCCATCTACATAACGAAGCATGGGCCAATCTAACTGGCAAAATACCATGTACTGATTTGAAGCAAATCAACCAGTCAACTGAATGATATTACAAATATTAATAAACAATAAGCCAATAAAAATTCTCATGGGCTCAAACCTGGTGGAATATTAATTTCAAAGATTTTGAGGGGGACCAAAAACCCGCAACTATGGACTACCCCCTATTGTTCCGGCACTTCTGGTCACATGACCTTTCACCTCGAATCCCTCCGCGGTGATGCGGTCATGTCTGGCGGTGATGCGGTCGCGGAAAAAAGCTTCCGCGGAGAAAACGTAGTCCCCAGAATTCAAATACGCTGCATGGCCCGATTGGGTCCAGTGAGGTATCAATGTGAAGCATTCGTAAAGGGGCATCTGATGGGCTGGGTGTGGGGTTGAAATAGCGTCGTTCTGCGCATGCGCGGTGGACAAAGGGTATGGAAATAGACGTTTTGGGGTCTAGGTGGGCCACTAATGGTCCGATGGAGTCGTATGAGGTATCAATGTGAAGCCTATGTGAGGGGGCATCTGACTGGACTAGTGGCTCGGGCGTTACCACAATTCTGCGCATGCGCAGACAGGGAATTGTGGGAAAAAATATGGAAATAAACGTTTTGGGATCTCGGGGAGCCCCTAATGGGTCGATGGAGTCGTATGAGGTATCAATGTGAAGCCTAGGTGAGGGGGCATCTGACTGGACTAGTGGCTCGGGCGTTGTCACCATTCTGCGCATGCGCAGACAGGGAATTGTGGGAAAAGGGTATCTCCGCGGAAGCTTTTTTCCGCGACAGCATCACCGCCAGACATGACCGCATCACCGCGGAGAGATTCGTGGCGAAAGGTCATGTGACCAGAAGTGCCAGAACTATAGCGGCCTTGACGGCCTCAGAGGTGAAAGGCCGTGCATGGCCGCTCCCTATACTATAACATGGAAACAGCGCCCCCTGTCGGATGCAAGAGTTACCTATGACTTTAAATGCAGAGACACTACTACTAACCTCTCGAGCAGAGGATCATGTGTAAATTTAAAATGGCGGCCATGTGGGGAACCAAAAAAGTTGTTTTTGTCATATTTCTTCAAAATTGTTGCTTATCATGCAGTTTTTGCGAAGAAAAAACAAAAAAAAAATATTCGAAAATTCTGATGAAAAATCGTCCAAACATGCTCTTTTAAAAAATTACGTCACAGTGACGTCATCATGGCAGCCATCTTGGATTTTTACATTTTCTTGTAGAGCTTGACTCAAAGATATAGTGTGGTAAGTTTCAGCCCTCTAGCCTTAGCGATAGCGAAAATATATAGGGGGGGACACTTTCCGCCCCCCCCCCCCCCCCCCCCCCCCCTATGTTCCATGTTCCAAAATTTAGGTCAAGCTGAATGGTCAAGGTTACTACTGTAAAACAGAATGTCATGAAAAATGACATTATGGGGAGACGATATATCACGATCAAAAGTCAATACATAAGGGGGAGTCGATGTGTCACACACAAAGATTTAAATTAGGTCACTCTTATCCCAAAATCGGGAGATTGTTAAAAATCACGATTTTGTTTCCGGCGGCGCAGCGCCGCCGGATTTCTGAATTCGCTAAACATGGGAGTCGCCATCTTGATATTGGACGAGTAACAGCTGTTTTCTCGAGCCATACTTTCACAGACGTGCCGTTGAGTGATCCAGCTAGTTTTAGATCGTAAAACGACAGGATTGTATCACCCGTTCGTTGTTAACAAATTAATATTAATTCTGTTATAATGAATTCATCAAATAAATGTTCTTTAGTACTATTTTATTATGGCTGAGAGACCAAATCGATGACCATACATGGTGAAGTTATTCACCTGTACCATGTGTACGTCTGCAGCAAAATGTTTGAGATTGAACTGCGAGTTACTAAAAACTCGAAACAGTAAAACACGCGGATCGGATTGATGTGTAGAGAAAGTCGATCTAGGCTTAATTTACAATGACACACATCAATAAAGAAGTAGTGGCTTGATGATGTATCGCATATAATGCCACATCGCGAACTCTTACATCAGGCTATGTGAAATGACCTAATACGTCAACCAGAGAACAAAGTCCTAGTTTGACATGCGGTTCATGTGCCCATTTTACGATCAAGCACTTAACTTCCGGCTAACCCCACACATCCCAGGTGGGTCCTTGTGCGAACTACATTAGTGAAACCTTTAATCGGAAAACAAACAAATCGATGTGGGTTTTTTTTCAACGATAATGGTGCATCGTGACCTGTATTCACCAGTGGCACACATAATTGGCTTGTAATATACGAAGATTATAAGCTACAAACGTTTCCGCCGGCATTGATGCATCTGCATCAATAAGTTTTCTTGTTTGTATTAGTGGCTACATAAGGAGAGACGATGTAATGTGCGCGCGTATACTGCATCCGTCTGTTCAAACATTTCTCCATATTACACATGCCGGAACCAGTAAAACATTCTTCCACCGAAAAGTAACAAGACCGGGGCAGTGGTAAGGGTTGATATCAGTAGTATTTCAATCTTAGCTACTGCACTGCCATCAATCCACGGAAATGTCAAATACCTTTCTTCATTTGCCCATCACTTGCATGTTGATGCATGATCATGCTTTGGTACGGTACCATGCTGTATTATTTCGCAGATAACACAGTTCCTTTTCAAATATATGTGTAACAGTTAGCAATTTTGTCGAGTCATTGCATCTCAAACGTGTTATCACCTACAATGGTATTTGACCTCCATAAATCGACATAAATATATCTGTGCCAAAATACGTGAGGTATTCTTCAGAATGACTTAGTCTAGGGCTAGTTTTGGCAATTTCTGAAATTTTGGTATAATGGGGTTGGGGAAATTTCAGCCGTTTTGCACTCGTCCCCAAATTTCATTATATGGTCATATAAGCTTGTGCATCAGAACATATGTGTATGGTTTGATGTATAATGATCCCATTTTTCATGATGTATTAATTTATCAAATTAAAAAACTGTATTCCATTTCAAATTTGTTATTACTGATGAGGAAAGAGTATATCAATTATAATTGCACACACAAAATGCATATCTGCATTGACTGTGTGGCGTATTCTTCAGAAGTACATCCACGTATTACTAGTTATAGATCCTGGAATTATGTATTTTGGGCGGAGGGTTATGTCGGGATTATTTTACTCGATCATCCCGTCATCCACTTCATGATGATATAGTTTAGTAAATCCTTCATCCAGTGTCGACGTTTTAATGCATGTTGACCCTAGTTTATGTGTTTTATCTATATCAGTATACAAAATATTGCATTACCTTGAAAAGAATATAAGCAAAATTGACCATTTTTTTCGGGCGTTTTTAATTCCCCTGCCCAGATTTCATAACGCACAAGGTAAATGATATATCTGCTCAGTACAGACACATTAATAGCACGTCGGCGCCAATGATAGGTAATACTCTTCAGATTTAGCATCGATCCACGGTTGTTGAATTAGTAAAATATGGTTTTCGATTTTGAAGGAGAGGAGGGTGAACACTTCATCTGTGGCCAGTATCGTAATAAAAGAGAGTTGTAGCTGACAACGGGTATTTTCCAATGCCCCCCAGTATGCCCACTAACAGATCTAACCGTCGAACATTGTTGACAGCGGTGCACCTCGAAATCAAAAGATGTCCTTTCGGGATTTTTCCCTTCTCTCTAATAACTGTATTTCAGCACATTTTTGCAGATGTATATGGTGACATTCTTTGAGACTACTCAGTATGAAAAACAAATTAACGTTTGTGACATTCGGGAATACAGATATTGGTGAACATAACTAATGATATAATAAGGTATGGGTTGATATATAGTGATCCCATTTTAGACGACGTATTAATTTATTATAATGAGAAAAGATTGCGATGGCTTGAACAAACCGTCAGATAACATACACATCGACTATCGTATTTTTATTTTCGCTATTTATTAAGAACTACTGGGAGGATTTTGTTGAAATCTCGGAATGTCGAAGTACCGTGTTCCTGCTACTTCCATAAAAGGAAAATAATGAGGGTGGGGTATTATTTTAAATATATTGTACTATTTAACTCGTTCCCATTTATTTGAAAAGGAATAAAGAATTTAGTTGATATTTTGAGTGGGAATACCGAAAATGATCAATTTCCCTATTATGTTAGCCCCATGAATAGTATTATTTCATAAAGTATAATCTTTTAGGTGATACAATTTTTCTGGAAGTGCTCTGATATAACATGAGTAACAGGTGTCTCCAAAACAGATATTTGTTTTCGTAGTTCGGGTAATTTTTCAGCTTTTTTATTTTTTCTTCAATTTCTATATGTTTATCTCACAATTAGACAAATTTTGAAAAAGTACCATTGAAACATACTATTTTTAATATAATTTTATGGTCGCTATATATATAGCTGAAATATTGCTGAACTGCACGTTAAACCTCTCACTCCTGTAATGTTTTGTTCTGTATTGGAAGGTTAAGAAAAGAAATCGCGAGATAAAAATATAAATGAATGGAACTCCAAAAAAACTGTAACGAACCACCTAAATCTTGGACTCTTGTGATTCATCAGATGCTGGAATATAATTCTGTATTAACAATACCTCCTTGGGATTGCGTTGTCACCGTTGGATGGTCTGCACCAATCCCGTAATAGTGATACACCGGCCCAACGTGTACTCCTTGCGATTCTCTCACTTGAACCTGATAGGAATCCGTAGATGAAGGTTGCGGTTCACCCGAAGTTGAGGGGACTACAGATCCTGTTAACAGTAGAATTATATCCTTACTATCGATACTCTATTATTTTATAGACCCATGCATATGAATCAACAGGCTACATACCTGACTGGCACACATCTCTTCAACCGTGTTAAATGTCCCATCTCACTTTAACTGCTCCACTACAACAGTTGGCACACTATTCGCTGGCCCTATCTCTGAAGACGATATCTTTATGAACACGGAAACTCTGAGAATAGGTTCCTAGCTTTACATGAACAACATATCCAATCCTTTGTAAAATTCGTCTGGCTGACTTAAGTTCACAGGCTTGACGGTGCCATCGAAAGCTGGAATATATGGGAGTTGTACTGTATGACATATTATAGCCAGGTAACGCAGTCTTTCTAGCAAGTATGCTGAGTGCACAGGACTACCGATAAAACAAGGGTCATCAGGAAAAATTTGATTTTAAATTTCCATCTGAGTTTTGGATGATTGCTCTCACTCAGAAGCAGTTATCCCAGAAACTGAAAACTCCGCTCAGTTGCCTAACAAAGACTGGGGGCATACAACCAGACCGCCAATTAACTGAAAACCCCAGGTATCTAACAAATACTGTGGGCATACAACCAGACCATCAATTAACTGACCTCACCCCCCAGGCGCCTATTTCACAAATACTCGGGGCATACGACCAGACCATCAATTAACTGAAAACCCCAGTGCCTAACAAATATTCGGGGCATACAACCAGACCATCAATTAACTGAAAACCCCAGTGCCTCACAAATACTGGGGGCATACAATCAGACTATCAATTAACTGAAAACCCCCAGTGCCTAACAAATACTGGGGCATACAACCAAACCATCAATTAACTGAAAACCCCAGGGCTTAACAAATACTGGGGGCATAATACAACCAGACCATCAATTAACTACCCCCCCCCCCCAGGTGCCTAAAGAAATACCGGGGGCATACAACTAGATCATTAATTAACTGAAAAAACACCATGTGCCTGACATATACTGGGGGCATATCATCAGATCATGGATTAAATGAAAACCCCCAAAGTGCCTAACAAATAGTCCGGGCATAACTTAACTGAAAACCCCAGAGGTGCATAACAATTACTGGGACATACAACCAGGCCATCGATTAACTGACACCCCCACAGGTTTCTACGAAATTCTCAGGCATACAGCCAGACCTTAAGTTAATTGAACATCCGTAAATTCCTAACAAATACAGGGGCAAACAACCGGACCATCAATTACCTGAAAAGCCTGTGCCGAACAAATACTTGGAGCATGCAACCAGATCATCAATTAACTGACCCCTCCCCAGGTGTCTAACAAATTCCCGGAGCATACAACCAGACCATCAAACAAGTGAAAATCCCAGTGGCCAACAAATACTCGGGGAATACAACCAGACCATCAATTAATTGAAAACCTCAGTGCCTAGCAAATACTGGGGCATACAATCAGACCATCAATTAACTGCCCCCCCCCCCCATCAGATGACTAACAAATACTAGGGGTATACACTCATATCATCGATTAATTGAAAACCTCAGTATCTAACAAGTACTGGAGCATACAACCAGATCACCAATAACTGAACTCCCCCCACCCAGGTGCTTAACAAATACTGGAGGCATACAATCAGACCATCAATTAAGTGAAAAGCCAAGTGCCTAACAAATACTGTGGCATGCAGCCAGACCATCAATTAACTGAATCCCCCCACCCAGGTGCTTAACAAATACTGGGGGCATACACTCAGGCCATCGATTAATTGAAGACCACAGTGTTTAAGAAATACTGGGACATACAACCAGACCATCAATTAACTGAAAACCTCCCAGGTGCTTAACAGAGACTGGGGGCATACAATCAGACCATCAATTAAGTGAAAACCCCAGTGCCTCACAAATACTCGGGACATACAACCAGACCATCAATTAACTGAAAACCCCAGGTGCCTAACAAATACTGGTGGCATACAACCAGACCATCAATTAACTGACAAATACTCGGTTTTTGGAGGAATGTTCCACACAGAAGCTTTTATCCCAGAAACGGAAAACTCCCTCCAGGTGACATACAAATACTGGGGGCATACAACCAGACCATCAATTACGTGAAAACCCAAGCGCCTAACAAATACTGTGGCATGCAGCCAGACCATCAATTAACTGAATCCCCCCCCCCACACCCCGATGCTTAACAAATACTGGGGGCATACACTCAGACCATTAATTAATTGAAGACCTCACTGCTTAACAAATACTGGGACATACAACCAGGCCATCAATTAACTGAAAACCTCCCAGGTGATTAACAGATACTGGGGGCATACAATCAGACCATCAATTAAGTGAAAACCCCAGTGCCTCACAAATACTCGGGACATACAACCAGACCATCAATTAACTGAAAACCACAGGAGCCTAACAAATACTGGGGGCATACAACCAGACCATCAATTAACTGAAAACCCCGGTGCCTAACAAATACTGGTATTGAGGGCATACAACCAGACCATCGCTTAACTGAAAAAAAAAACAAAGTGCCTAACAAGTACTGGCCGACCATAAATTAACTGACCCCCCAGGTTTCTAACAAATTCTCAGGGCAAACAACCAGACCATCAATTAACTGAAAAGCCCCGTGTCTAACAAATTATCGGGGAATACAACCAGACCATCAATTAACTGACATCCCCCCTCCCTCCCCAGGTGCCTAACAATATACTGGGAGTAAAATCTGGTCTGGGAGTAATAAAGTATTCGTATTCGTATTCGGGGGCATACAATCATACCATCAATTAACTAAACACTTTTTCTGTATGCATTTGTTTTGGCGCTTAAACCACACCCCTTAAATCCTCAGTGAACCGCGCTAAGTACCTGGTATAATTGCGTGATTGAAACACCCCCATAATCTATACTACAATACTATAAAGTGAGCGCCGTCCTTGGCAATGGGTATTGGAATGAATGGAGCAGTATGAGCCTTATGTGGGTCCCTGTTACTGGGTGGTTGTATGAAAAGCGCTATGATGGGCGAGTACGTACGTTCATGAAGTTAGACCGCGGTTCGCAGTTCGTTATTCGGGATCAGTCATTCAGCGACTCATAACAGCACCCCTAGCAGGGCCCCCTGGCGTCAGATTTGGGATACGAATATGCAAAGATATAGAGCATGACATTCTGCTATACAGAGTTTGGAGTTCAAAGTGCTCATAATAAAAAAAAATACAGATTTTCATATCTGAGGAAATAATTGCTGGTCTCCTCGAATAATGAACTCATTTAAATTAATTGAAAACCTCAGTGCCTAACAAGTACTGGGGCATACAATCAGACCATCAATTGACTGACCACCCCCTCCCCCCTCAGGTGTTTAACAAATATTAGGGGTATACACTCAGAACATCAATTAATTGAAAACCTCAGTGCATAACAAATACTGGGGCATACAACCAGACCATCAATTAACTAACTCCCCCTCCCCCCAGGTGCTTAACAAATACTGGGGGCATACACTCAGACCAAGTAATTGAAAGCTTCAGTACCAAAAAAATACTGGGGCATACAACCAGACCATCAATGAACTGAAAACCTCTGAGGTGCTTTACAAATACTGAGGGCATACAATCAGACAATCAACTAAGGGAAAACCCCAGTGCCTCACAAATATTCGGGGCATACAATCATACCATCAATTAACTGAAAGTCCCCCCGCCCCGGTGCTTGACAAATACTGGAGGCATACAACCAGCCCATCAATGAACTGAAACACCCAGGTGACTAACAAATACTCCGGGCATATAAGCAGACCATCAGTTAACTGAAAACCCGAGTGCCTAAGAAATACTGGGGGCATACAAACAGACCATCAATTAACGGAAAACACACCAGGTGCCTAACATATACTGGGGGCATACAAACAGACCATGAATTAACTGAAAACCCCGAAGGTGCCTAAAAATACTCCGGGTATACAACAAGACCACCAATTAACTGAAAACCCCGGTGCCTAACAAATACTGGTACTGCGGGCATACAACCAGACCATCGCTTAACTGAAACCCCCCAAAGTGCCTAACAAGTACTGGCAGACATAAATTAACTGACCCCAGTAGTAGGCTCTACGTAAATTGAGTCTCATTGACCTCAGAAATTTGCATAATTTGGGGCGGAAACGAGGCGGAGAGGTCAAGTGCACTATAGTTCCGGCAGAATGACCAAAAAGCTACCTCCAAAACAGGAGAGTTCCAATTGTTGCAGGGAATGTATTTCTCCGCGGTGATGCGGTCCTGGCGGTGATGCGGTCGCGGGAAAAAGCTTCCGCGGAGAAAAAGTAGTCCCTAGATAAAATGGTCCGATCTGGTCGAGTGAGGTATCAAAGTGAAGCATTCGTGAAGGGACATCTGAGGGGCTAGGTGTGGGGTTGAAATATCGGCATTCTGCGCATGTGCGGTGGCCCAAGGGTATGAAAATAGCCGTTTTGGAGCTAGGGGAGTCCCTAATGGTCCAGTGGGGTCGAGTGAGGTAGCAATGTGAAGCATTCGTGAAGGGGCATCTGATGGGCTGGGTGTGGGGTTGAAATATCGGCATTCTGCGCATGAGCGGCGGCCCAAGGGTATGAAAATAGACGTTTTGGGAGCTAGGGGAACCCCCAATGGGCCGATGGAGTTGTATGAGGTATCCATGTGAAGCCTATATGAAGGGGCATCCAGTCATGGGTGGGTGCATGTAAAATTTTACCTGAAAAAAAAACGAAACACGGACTTTATCGAAAAATCCAGGAAAATGCCTATATGGGATATGGGGGGTATATAGGTCGCCGGGCTTATTGGGGCTTGCCTATCAATAGAGTTATCTCTCCCTAGTTCCAGGGTAAAAAATTTCCTGAAAAAATACGGAACACGGACTTTATCCTAAATTACGGGAAAATGCCTATATGGGGTATGGGGGGTATAGGACCATCCTGGGAAACCTACTTCTCGACCTTTGCGGTATAGGTCTCGTTTTCTTAGTCTCGTCATTTAGAACACGATAGGAAGTGTCCCGGAGCGAAACGGTGAAATTTTTGAAAAAAGTCACCGAGACCCATATAGACCTATATAGTCCCATACTGGGGGTATAGGACCGATGTTTGTCCCACTGGGAAACCTACTTCTATACATTTGCGGTAGGGTTGTTTGGATTTGTTTTCTTAGTCTCGTCATTTAGAACACGATAGGACGTGTCCCGGCACGAATCAGTGAAATTTTTGAAAAAAAGTCACCGAGACCCATATAGGCCCATACTGGGGTATAGGACCGATGTTTGTCCCACTGGGAAACCTACTTCTATACATTTGCGGTATGGTTGTTTGGATTTGTTTTCTTAGTCTCGTCATTTAGAACACGATAGGAAGTGTCCCGGCACGAAGCGGTGAAATTTTTGAAAAAAGTCACCGAGGCCTGGGTAGGCTCATATAGACCCATATACTGGGATATAAGCCCAATGTATGTATAAATCCATACGGGGTGGACATGTTGGAGTCTAGGTGGGCCACTAATGGTCCAATGGTGTCGTATGAGTTCTTATTTTGAAGCTCACATGCAGGAGCACTTGACTACACTAATGGTTCGTACGTTGTCAATAGTCTACGCATGCGCAGCCTGGCCGTAGTATAGAAAGCAGGCATTTTGGGGGGTGTGTGTGTGGGTGTGTTTGGGTTAGAGATGGGCTATTCCCGGTTCGATTGTATCGAGTGAGGTATCCATGTGAAGCCTATGTGAGGGAACCTCTGATGGCTTGGATGTGGGGTAGAAATAGGGTCATTCTGCGCATGCGCGGTAGCCAAAGGGTATGGACATAGAAGTTTTTGGGGTCTAGGTGGAACCCTCATGGGCCTATTGTGTCGAGTGAGGTATCCATGTGAATCCTAGGTGGGGCAGCATCCACCTGGACTAACATTGGCGTGGTTTGGTGGGTCTGCGCAAGTGTGTGTGTGACGTCACTTCCGGTTTGGGTGAATGCTCAAACACTACCTCCAACTTTCCCGGCCCGCACTCCGGCCCCGGCGGGCCCCGGACCCCCCAGCGCGCGCGCGCGGGTTCTCCGGCCACAGCGCGCGCGCGTTCTCCGGAAGTGCGCGGCATCACCGGCAGCGCGCGGATGCATGACGGGTCAAAAGGTCAAAGGTCACATCCAGGTCAAACGGTCCAAAAAAATACATAGAACTTATAGTAATAAACTTAATCTATACGTGTTGGACGAGTCTTCACTCACCGTCTTCCTTTACACGCACCTCAATGAAATGCCCGCTCCAAACCTAGACCAAAACACGTACTTGGTCTGTGGGCTGATTTCATTGGCTCTCTATTTTACTATAGTGCTCTTGCATTCTAACCTTGATGGGCTACATTTTGGCCCCATCCTACACCACTGATTTCGGTTTGACTGAATCTCCACATTGGGCATTTATGCATTATGAATAAAACACACAAGACAGGGTTTTTTCGTGAGATCTCATTTTGTTTTTTATTCAGTAACAACAACAACGTGAGAACAACCACGTGAAAACTGAACCCAAGAACAAGGGGCTTGTACATTGAAAGAACTGAAGCCCAGAACAGGGGACTTGTACATTGAAAGAACTGAAGCCCAGAACAGGGGGCTTGTAAACTGAAGCCCAGAACAGCGGGCGTGTGTACATTGAAAGAATTCAAGCCCAGAACGGGACTTGTACATTGAAATGATGGGCGGCCCAGTCATATACGAGTACATCTCGGTCCTCAGCCTTGGGGTACTCGTCAAACATCTGTACGATGGTAGATAAGGGTCTTCCCCGGCATCGATGGTACAGGTAAAACAAGTAATATTGTCCGCACACGCTACTGGTCAGGCTTTGCAACGTTTGACTGTTCCAACACCACGTCTCTGTGCCTTGATCCATGAAGTCTGTTAAATCGGGATGGAGGGGTGGCAGGCCGTAAGGGTCAAAGTATTCGCCTTGCTGTTCTGTCAAGTACACGGCCACCCAATGTTCACCGGGCCGATCCATCGGGTCCGTGTTGAGAACGTAAGCAGCAAGATACATACGGTCTAATGGGAACACATCTCGGGCGAACACCCCTTGAAAGACCATACGTGTCTCTGGGTCATTCTCCAGCACGGTGGTTATCTGATCTGTATCCATGTTAGGTGGAGAAGTCACACAGGACGTTGCGCGCCTTGTCCACTTGAATGATGTTGTCAAACTCGGCGTAGCAGATCACATTGACGGTGCTCCGGAGGGCTCGTGCAAAGTGGATTTCCAACCGTAAATTGCCTTGCTTGGCCAGGGCCAGCTGATGGTCGTTCTCTAAGGTGGGGGTCAGATCGAAACAGGACAACGTGTATCCGTTTGCGTAGTGCTCCCGACTGATGAAATTCCCTTCGTCCTGGTTGATTTGACCGGTGGCTGTAAACAGGCTCTGATAGGCTCGAATGAAATTCCTGCGCCCAAAATTCGGTGTTAAGGCCGTGGCGGGCACCTGTTGTCCATCCACATGCAGGGCCACAAAATTGATACCGAAATGTTTAAAGTCAAACGGGTTCTCTGGGTAGGGAACTGGGAACACTTTGATTTGTACACGTCGGATAGGGTACTGGGCTGGTTTTGTTTCCAAGGCTTTCATGTGTCCCAATTGAACGGCTGGATTCGGTTTCACTTTTCGGACATACAGGACTGCGTCTTCGATGACAATCTTATAGTCGGCTGCATGCCCCTCTACGTTAGTGGCCATCAAGGCGAAGGTCGGAGGCGCCCGTATCAGTCGGATTTTGATGGGGATCTTGTTCAAGAGGTACCGGTCTTGCATGAACATGTCTGCGTGCAGTCGACCCATGAGATCCACCGAGGCACTGTTCGCAGTGAAAGCCTTCCGTTTGTTATATCCCACATTGTCCACCGTGTCCATGTGCTCGGGTGTGTCCTGGTAGAATAAAGCGGCTGTCAGCTGAGATGTTTTAGCCTCTCGGCCATACGACAACAGTGTCTTGATGTAGGCCCGATAGGGGTAAGTGTTGGTGGAGTCACTGATGAGTTTGTCGCTGAGAAAAATATCCACCTGTTGAAACATCGAGTGCAGCCAGAGATTCGTCGGGCCCACCGTTGCAGCTTGGATAATTCTGGCGCCAACCCCATTGACCACCTTGGCTTTCACATACAAGTATGTATGGGCTAAATCCACATAGGCCCTATCCGCATTACTGATGGTGAACTCGATGGGCCCGGTTTCGTTGATGCTGGAGAGCGGGAGATGCTCCACCCATAATCCTTGTTCGACACTGGTCTGTGTGGGCGGCACGGTCCACAAATCAAATTCACTGTTGGTGGAGGGGCAGGACTCGGCGTGGATCAAGGACATGTTTAAGAAAAGATATCCCGGGTCTTCGATGTGCGTCGTCGCTGGGTCGGTCGTCGACTGGTGCCTGGTCTCGGTGGTGCAGGTCTTTTATTCCCTACGGTGCGTTGTGCTTTGGCCACCAAGACGCCTCCCGCTTCTTTGGCCCGCCGTTTCAAGGCTTCTTTGGGTGCAGTACCCCTCAAGACATCACCGGCCACTTGCAGTCCACTGCGTACCGCTTGTTTGCCGATTGCCTTCACCCCACGCGTCACCAAGGGCAGGAACGTTTTGACAATGCTGCCGAGTATGTTCCCCAGTCCATGTCCTCGTTGCATGCGTGCACCACTGAAAACCGGAAAGCAACCCCCGGCCTGTTGGGCATAATAGTCCATATAGCCGTGTGCATCGCACTCGTAAGATACTTTCATCATGCAAAGTGGGGAGCACGTGCTTGTCGAAAATGAAGTGTCAGCACCACTTGTCCTCGTTCGAATCCACCGGTCGTCCCGTGTCATCTCTTATATCCACCGTGATCGTGTTGATGTCGGTTTGTCGTACGGGCAGGTAGAGCATGTGGGTGAAACTGTGGGTGACTTGATCTCCATACATCTTTTTGATAGGGACCACCCGTAACAGAGGTGTGTTGATATCGCCCACGATGTGGTGTCCACCACGTCCGAGTAGACGTAGAGTCCGTACATACCCGACTTCATATCCATCGGGATCTCGCCTTGGTGGGCGGTGGGACCAGCGAACGTCTTTAGATCGAAACCCAGCATTTGCTGTAGGATAGGACTCAGTACGACACTCGCCTTGGCGGAGGCGATAAGCTGTGCCTTGTTGTTGTGTGCGTTGTAATCGAAGTCCACGTGATTCTTGAAGGGATAGGCTTTGATGGGTTTTGAACTATTCGTGACCTCCCGTAGAGCCTTATAATGCAACAGTCTTGACAGCCCACCCATGAACTCCTTGGGGGTATCGTATTGGCCTTCGGGCAGGGTGAGTCGGGTGTCTTTGCCTTCGTAGGTCACCTCGTACCACACTTCATTGGCTCGCACGTTGTACCACGAGTAAGGGTATTGGATATCCACGAGGCCACATTCCCATCGTCCAGGTAAATGCAACGGTTGCGGTAAGTGGGTCACGTACTTGGCCACGGTGTTGCCAGGAAACACATCCAGCGAACTGTTACTGGGTAGGGTGAGGTAAAACATGGCGACTGAGCTGTCCTGCTGCTGCTGTTGGTTTTAATAGGTGTTCCAGGCATTGGGCGATTGTGTCCGGCGTCGTGTTCGTCGCGTTGACTTGCTACGTGTCACGGCTCTGGAGATGTGGGGTGTCCTGATCAAGGATGGTTTTTTAAATGTCTGAAAAGAAGGTGCCCGTTGTGGTGGTGGTGTTTTGGGGGGTGACTCCGGTTCCCATTCGGATTCCCAAGAAGGTAGTGGGCCACTCGGCGATTGCTGGGTTCGCTGCATAAAGGCCCAGCGGTGGGGTTCCCCACCAATTCCTGTGGTACATGCATGTCTTTCAAGCCTTGAGCGAAGACCTCCCATCCTCGAGGATCCGTGTGCGATCTGCGTTGACGCATCAGATCATTCACTAAATCCGTCATGTGGGTCCCCGGGACCACCTGATTCTGTACCAGGAGTTCGCCTTTATCATTCCAAGTCATGTTAGGATTCTGTTTCATCCGTTGTACTACCAAGCCAGCTTGTTTCTTGAACGATGCAGGTACACTCTTCATCACTTCGTCTTCCACCCACTGTGGGGCTGTGGGTGGTATCCCTGATAATGGCGGCTGTTGGGGCGGTGCTGAGGTCGGCGGTGTGTTACGTGGTGGTAGTGGTGGTGATGGTGGTGGTGGGGTAGAGAGGGTTTTGTATTGGTACATGAACGTCATGTACCGTTGAGGCGTCTCATTGTACCGTTGTACTTTCTCACTGTCGCTTAACCCCGGTCTCTGTAAGATCTGTTGCATCTCTCCATCGAGGGTGTTTATGGTCTTCACCGTAGGGGTAGGGTGATTGGAGGTTTTGAAGGAATCGTGGTTCGACGAGCACCATTTTTTTCGTGTGGTTCATTGTCGGCCGAAGAGTCCACCCAATACTGGACCCAACACGGAAGCGGCCAACGGTGCTAAGATGGCGCCGAGAAAGCCGCCTTTCTGTAACACCTTTTTCTTTTGTGTTTGAGGGACCCGCTTCTGGACTAAGGTTCGGAGACCTGTCTTATGCTTGGCCAACTTGGTCTTCTGAGCCGGATTCAGTGGTATGTTGCCTTTAACAGGTTGTACCCGATCTCGCACAGACAGCGTACAAGGTCAGGGTCCGCACCGCGTACAATGGTTCGGACTAACTCGGGTGGGGCCGTCTTCAATACACGGAGCGTGGGAGCGTGCTTCCGTACTCGCGCAGACATCATGTACAACTAATGCTAGAACCCACAACTCTGCTCTTTTATCTACTTCAGAGAACAGAGACAAAGTCAACCATGCTGTGGTATTCATTCTTTTCATTATCCCCATCATCAAACACACAGACCCCAGCTGGGGGAGCCACTGTGGGTGTGTTTACATTATTTTTGCATGTACACGTGGTGGGCCTCTCCGGGAAAGATGCCGGTCCGTAGTCGAAAATGTTCGGGGGTGGCTTGCTTGAGGTCGAAGAGCATATACCCGTGCTGAGGGGTTGTGGCATCTTTAAAGGCTTCCAACGCAAACGGTGTGCGGCCGGGATACATCTGTCTCGCCAGGTGCAGCAGTTGAGTGGTATCTCTCGGGTTTTTGAAGACCACCAGGTAGTGGGAATTTAAGCTGATGTTCTGATGTTCTTTGTTTTTTTACTGAACAGATTCTGCACAATGTAGATGATGCTGAGCCGTCGATGATGGCTGCCTTTGGTAAAGAGTTGGGTGACCCGCGCATCCGTCTCCGCTATGAGATCATCCAGAACCACCAAGGTGTCGGGTTCCAAATCGGCCAGGTTGGGTAGGCCTTCCACGAACGTGATATGGGGCATTGCTGCATACGCTGCCTGCCATTCTCCGTAACACCACACGACTCGGGCAATGGGTGGGGTGATCATGCTGTCGGCGTATTCGAGGAACTTCCTGACGAAGTGCGTTTTGCCGGAGCCCGTCGGTCCTGCGATGACGCAAGTGAAGGGATGCTGCCTACGGGGGTCCATGGTTGGAGGTGTATCCGCTGTCGTGGTAACCCGCTCTTGTAAATTTGGTACGAGTGAACTGGAGTGGTGGGTACAACGTCGGTCGTCGTTGTCTGCTCACTGCGAGGGATGATGATGGTGGTGGGTACAACGTTGGTCGTCGTTGTCTGTTCACTGTGAGGGGTGAAATCCGGTGGGTCTTCAGACGTTGTAGGTGTACTTGGTGTAGGTGTGGAGCTTGGTGTGGAGCTCGCCGTGGCTTGTACACGGGATGTGGTGATAACTGGGCTCGATACGGGGTTGACTGGTGCTACCTGTAGACCGGTTTCAATGATGGCTGGTGTTCTCAATTGGTTAAGTAACGTGCTGACATAGGCTACGTCGTAAAACACACCTCCGTACAACACACTCAGCAGGGTTAGCACTATCACCACAAAGCCTACTTGCGCTTTGCGCGTTTTGGGAGACGCTGTGTTCAGAGGCAGCTGCTGTTTGTCCATAGCACTGTGGTCGAACGTGGAATGAAGGATGACGGCAGTGGTGTCTGGCTTTATAGTCGTTTCACCTGGTTGGCAGCGACCCAGGAATTGAAGGAACTGGGCCAACCTTGCCATTTCACGAAATGAAACAGTTTGCCATGTCGACGTTCCGTTTTCAAAATCTGCTCCACCGTGTAGTAGTCTTGCCGTGTTTTTACGACAGGCTGTAATTCCGTCTCGTAAAACGTCCCTAGCAACGGTTCCCCTTGAAGATCTTCCAGTTCATAGACTCGCTGCTGTCGGGGTAGCCGCCGTTTAATCAGGAAGTGCTCATCGCTCCAGTTGGGCAAGTAACTTTTCTCAAATTGACCTTTGACTTTACTGATCCGTACAGGGTCCCTGACCTTGTACACCGCCTTCGGCGTTCGCTGCGATGGCCTGGGGTACAAGACACGCCGGACTTGGGCTTCATTGCGTTGGGTCACGGTAATGGGGGCTCTCTCTATACTCCGATGATAGGCTCGATTGTAACCACTCACAAGTTTCGGGAGAACATCGATGTACCGCCTTGTATTCTTATAGATGAAATATTTATACATACGGCCTTTGAATGTCCTGTTGAACCTTTCAACCACGGAAGCCTTGGTCTCGTTGTACGTATGGAAGAAAAACACCTTCTGGGCTTTCAGAAACTGTTGGAACGGTCTGTTGAGGAATTCCGTGCCTTCGTCGGTTTGCAAATACAAAGGTTTGCGCCCGATCTTGAAGATGTCTTTGAACGCCGCTATGAGATTCGCCCCCGTTTTCGTCCGGATGGGTACCACCTACGCATACTTCGATAGGATATCGATGCACGTCAAGATATACCGATTCCCATCGTTGTGTTTGGCAAAGGCGCTCATATCGACCAAATCCGCTTGCCACTGGGCATCTATTCCTCCCACGATGACCCGGTTCCCTGGAAAATGGCGACGGACAGATCGATGTAAGGTATAGGTGTCTTGTTTTCTTAACCAATCTCGGACTTGGGCACGTTGTATTCCCTGGGGTTTGGCCGCTCGATAGAGAGCCGACAATGCACTATAGGCCACCGGACTGTCGGGACTGTAGTATAAGTTATCCATCCAACACCTTCTGCCAGCGCTTCATGGTGACAAAATGATGATGCACCCTGGCTCTATCGTTTATTTATAACGGGTATATCTTGGGCCGGAGTTTCTTTCTGATTTTCTTCGTTAGCTTCCACAGTATCCATGGTAAATGACCAGTCCAACTCGTCTGATGACTGCTTGATAAGCACTTGATCCACATCTACCACGGCATCTTCCAATGCAGACCATAGATCAGGGTGAAGGGTGAAATGCACTGTACCCCCATCTAGCCGAGCCAATTGAGCAAAGAAGGGGCCGCGTCGGATGTACACATCGTGACACAAGTGGATGAGGTCGCCGTCCAGTTCACCAGACAGCACCCGTTTGAATGGTCCAGCCCTCCCGTGACAGACGAATGTGAGCCGGGCACGGTTGTGTAGGGTCCGCATCACAGATGTCTCCCACCACCTCCTCCGTGATATCGACCTTATCCGCATACACGTGCAGGAAAACCTCGGGGGTCAAGCTGAGATACGCCAGTATCATATGCTCCGTCATGGTCAGTACGTGAATGGTACCAGATTTGACTGTCTCTCGTATTTATAGGGAGAACCCCGTGAGATCAAAGGATCAGATGGTCATGTCACCGGGCTGACTGAGTCTAGCCGGGTAATCAATGGCATCGTTGTCGGGTTCATAGCTAGACAGCTGTTCATTGGGTTCTGCCGCCGCTTCTCTCAGGGCACGAGCCCACTCCAATTCGTCTGATGACCGCTCGTCCGGTGTAAACAGCTGGTCCACGATAGGCACCACTTTCTCCAAGGCTGACCACGCAGAGGGGGCTTAGGAGGATACTTCGCATTAGGCTCTTGGTAGCGGCAGGCGTATGTGGACGGGAGGGGTACGGAATATACGTAGATGGCATTGTCAGGTGGATGGGAGTCTCCGTCCAATACCGCTCAACACCCGTTTAAATTTAGTCCAGCCATCACGCTGTAGCGTCACCGTATTCGATAGCATCTCAGCGGGCGCCCAGTAAATAGCTTCATCGTCTTTCACGAGGATGACTTTATCTTGATAGACGTATAACCCCACACTGGGTGTAAGAGGCAGGATGGCTCGTAGATAAGTTGACATGCTTGCTCTAAATGTCGAAGGGAGAATGACACACACTCTGTCTCATCCCTCGTATTTATAGTGTCAATACCACAGCGCCAGGGTGAATAGGGAACAGACTAGTATGAGGCCAACCAGCCGGCGCTGGTTCCGGCGTGAGCGCTCCTGGTCCATAGCGCGAGCATCAAGGATGGCTGTCATAGTCCAGTAGTGGTGAGTGATGGCACGCCTCTCCATCGAGTGCACTCTGTGGAGGACCGCTTCTGTGAACTCGTTCAGGATCTGGCGTCGTCCCTCGTTGTCGTCGCCATCTGCAAACATGGACCGGACCAGTGCTCGGTAACCCGTGAACGAATTCACAACGGTGGCATACTGTAAAATGCGAGTCGCATGGGGCTGGATCTCCGCCATGGCTCTGTAGAAATGAAGGTGTGGGATCCAGAGGGACGTGTTTTATAGACCAGATGTAGCTCTACGGGTGTAGTCCGTGATACGTACTATTCTGATGGGTTAGTCCAAAAACGGGAGCAACAACAACAACAACAACAACAACACAGATTACAGATCAATCCTTTTATTATGCGTGAACAACATAGAAATGCATGTACTGACCTGTCTGTGGGAGGTTTCCCACAATGGCGTTCACCTTAGCGTCTTTTCGTGTACGTCCGTGTCTTTTCGTTAAAGTCCGTGTATCTTCGGTAAAGTCCGTGTCTTTTCGGTAAAGTCCGTGTCTTTTCGGATCGGTGACGTCCGTGTCTATCGTCCGGGCACTTCGCGTCTGCGCCTGCATTGGGTATGTATAAGGGTCTTCATGTCCAATAGACGACGGTCACGGTGAAAACAATGGCGTATGGTAGCCCAGTGACGTTGATAAATGTCCCTGACACGCTCATCTTCAGGCAAGACTTCAACCGGAGGTGCTGCTGGGTCCCAGGGAAAATCTTCTCCACGTCTCATGCTTTTCGTCTCATACAAGCGGATAGGCAAGCAGGCAGGCAGACAGGAAGGCAGGCAGGCAGGGAGGCAGGCAGGCAGGTCAGGTCAGGTAAGTCAGATTGCAATGAATACACCCCTTTCCCTAAAAATCGACTCCTCTTATACGTTTTTCTACAATCCGCCATCTTGTACCCAGCACCCACCACCCACACACACGCCGCCATCTTGTACCCAGCACCCACCACCCACACATTGCCGCCATCTTGTACCCAGCACCCACCACCCACACATTGCCGCCATCTTGTACCCAGCACCCACCACCCACACATTGCCGCCATCTTGTACCCAGCACCCACCACCCACACATTGCCGCCATCTTGTACCCAGCACCCACCACCCACACATTGCCGCCATCTTGTACCCAGCACCCACCCTCTTCCTGGGCCTGCCATCTTGTCTTGGCTGCCTTGCATTGCATCTTGTCACCAGCTCACCACCACCTGTTGCACGCCATCCTGACCTTGGCTTCCTCTTTATTACCTTTTTTACGCAATGCACACCTGTTGAACGTCACCACAGGTTCTGCGCATGCGCAGTGAGGCGCTAATTTATCAATTTACCGTTTGTATACTACTGCCCAGGTAATTTGGATAATATCATGGTGTTTGATTCTTATTGACTTTAGGATTTTCATTGCCACAGACCCTCTCAGTCATGTATGTGTGAGAGAGAGAGAATTCTCTTTCTTTCTCGTCCTGTCGGTTTATTGGGAACACGGTCACGGTATTTTAAACATCTGGTCATGTGCAAAACATTTTATAAAACATGAATATAATATTAAACTGATCCAATCTTCTACATGTATGTTGACCATATTCCCAGTAGAGGAAAACCGCAAAGGTTTGAGCAATGTCAAACATTTCACCTTTAGAACTTTTACTGCCACACAGGAGCAACAGATTTCAATATATACATTCTTGTATTGCTTTACGGCGTCGCTAAATCCAATTCAATCCAACCCTATATCACAAACACAGGAGGCTAATACGGTTGCCTATTTACAATTGATGGGACTTGACACATGATACTTGGCATTATGGTTTGGAAGTAATATCAATTTGTTACCAAATGCTGAACACGGGATGCAATCATATAATTTGTGTAACTTAGCCCAAGGAGTGTAGTATTATAGAAGATAGCTTTATTGAGAATATCGTTTTCAAAGATTGCCCCTATCCCATTTTCTGCAGAGCGACATGTTCGATAACGTTTAAATAAATTGGACAGACCTTTAGCCCAACTATCTAAGCGTATGAGGCCGAAGGTAATCTACTGTAAGCATGGATCTTCTACAGAATCCCAATCAGTAATCACAGGAATTTGGTGAAAAAATCAAGTGGTTTCCAAAAGTTAGAATGTATCTGATTGAAATCTCGGCGACAGTCAATCATTTTAAGATGTTGAGGCCATGAATCAGAGATATAATTGAATATTACTTGTGCTGGTGTTTGAATAGTACAAGGAAACCATTGATCTTGTTCGTGGGTCTATTTCCAAGGATTAGATAGGATAACAAGTGGACCTGTTCTGACCAAGTCCGATAAAGCAGGACTTGGTGCAGGCAATATGCAGTTTCATATGGTGACCTAGGTTTCGCTTCTGTGAGGACCAATCTTCTACACTGCATCTGAGTCATCCAGATGATTTAATGCGAGAAGCTATGAATGACAGTATCTCTACATTAAGTTGTCATCTCCTCGTCCAGCGAACTAGTTCAGGTTACCCTTTATCCGTACCACGACGAAAGAAAGAGAAAATGTTGAGGCCATATACATTAAATGCTGTTAAGAATATCACAAGTATGTTTTCCGAGAAAAAAATATTCTGTTGACATGATGAGGAGAAATACTGCGATATTTTATAGGGGAGGATAAGGGGAATACTGGGTGAAATTACTGATGCCTCTATGGTTTGATTATATGATCATGCGTGAACAGGCACAATGTTTGATTCAAGAAAATAAGTCGAAATACAGTGTGCAATTAATGGTGTCTACATGATCTTAGATGGATACACACGAAGTGAAATACTGGAATATTTGATTGAGAAGAATACGGTGAAATACTGGGTGAAATTACAATGGATAGATATGTTGAATGTTGAGTAGACAAAGCATGATTGGCTATCTCGAGTTTCCTTGTATGTCGAATGTTGAGTAGACAAAGGATGATTGGCTATCTCGAGTTTCCTTGTATGTCGAATGTTGAGTAGACAAAGGATGATTGGCTATCTCGAGTTTCCTTGTATGTCGAATGTTGAGCAGACAAAGGATGATTGGCTATCTCGAGTTTCCTTGTATGTCGAATGTTGAGTAGACAAAGGATGATTGGCTATCTCGAGTTTCCTTGTATGTCGAATGTTAGTAGACAAAGGATGATTGGCTATCTCCGAGTTTCCGCTATTATGTCGAATGTTGAGCAGACAAGGATGATTAGCTATCTCAAGTTTCCTTGTATGTCGAATGTTGAGTAGACAAAGGATGATTGGCTATCTCGAGTTTCCTTATGTCGAATGTTGAGTAGACAAAGGATGATTAGCCTCTGATTTCCTTGTATGTCGAATGTTGAGTAGACAAGGATGATTGGCTATCTCGAGATGCTCGCCTTGTATATCGAATGTTGAGTAGACGAAGGATGATTGGCTATCTCGAGTTTCCTTGTATGACGAATGTTGAGTAGACAAAGGATGATTGGCTATCTCGAGTTTCCTTGTATGTCGAATGTTGAGTAGACAAAGGATGATTGGCTATCTCGAGTTTCCTTGTATGTCGAATGTTGAGTAGACAAAGGATGATTGGCTATCTCGAGTTTCCTTGTATGTCGAATGTTGAGCAGACATAGGATGATTGGCTATCTCGAGTTTCCTTGTATGTCGAATGTTGAGCAGACAAAGGATGATTGGCTATCTCGAGTTTCCTTGTATGTCGAATGTTGAGTAGACAAAGGATGATTGGCTATCTCGAGTTTCCTTGTATGTCGAATGTTGAGTAGACAAAGGATGATTGGCTATCTCGAGTTTCCTTGTATGTCGAATGTTGAGTAGACAAAGGATGATTGGCTATCTCGAGTCTCCTTGTATATCGAATGTTGAGTAGACGAAGGATGATTGGCTATCTCGAGTTTCCTTGTATGACGAATGTTGAGTAGACAAAGGATGATTGGCTATCTCGAGTTTCCTTGTATGTCGAATGTTGAGTAGACAAACGATGATTGGCTATCTCCAGTTTCCTTGTATGTCGAATGTTGAGTAGACAAAGGATGACTGGCTATCTCGTGTTTCCTTGTATGTCGAATGTTGAGTAGACAAAGGATGATTGGCTATCTCGAGTTTCCTTGTATGTCGAATGTTGAGTAGACAAAGGATGATTGGCTATCTCGAGTTTCCTTGTATGTCGAATGTTGAGTAGACAAAGGATGATTGGCTATCTCGAGTTTCCTTGTATGTCGAATGTTGAGCAGACAAAGGATGATTGGCTATCTCGAGTTTCCTTGTATGTCGAATGTTGAGTAGACAAAGGATGATTGGCTATCTCGAGTTTCCTTGTATGTCGAATGTTGAGTAGACAAAGGATGATTGGCTATCTCGAGTTTCCTTGTATGTCGAATGTTGAGTAGACAAAGGATGATTGGCTATCTCGAGTTTCCTTGTATGTCGAATGTTGAGTAGACAAAGGATGATTGGCTATCTCGAGTTTCCTTGTATATCGAATGTTGAGTAGACGAAGGATGATTGGCTATCTCGAGTTTCCTTGTATGACGAATGTTGAGTAGACAAAGGATGATTGGCTATCTCGAGTTTCCTTGTATGACTGTGATGACATTTGACAGGAATTGATGCCAGGATCGGTCAGATAATTGAGATTAACAAAGTGAGAATGAGGCTGCTTGATAGAAGGACAATAAGTGTTAGTTGATAATTCTGCAATAGAGGGAATAGAGGGAAATAGAGTTGTGTTGATAAGTATGTAGACTGTAGATATTGTTTAATAAGAATGTGGGCATTACACATTGTCTATGTTGAAGTCTATGAGAAAATGAGGCCTATTTCTAGAGCAATAGTCAGGATTTGTTTGTTTTCACGAAACACCATGTATGAACTCACTGTAGTATAGTATTTCTTTTACACCGATAGTTTGTCAGATACTTCTTTCGGCTAAGCTGTTGTACTTATCTCGATATCAAGAACCTGTTTTGAACTGATGTAGTAGAGTGGCAAACATGAAACGCCGTATCTTGCACATGTAATACGATGGTTTGCTGCCCAAGTAATCCAAACCAAGGTTCCTCTTGCCTCCAATTTCAATTATGATGATGCTTTCATGTTCGCAGTGATTTGTCTAATTCATCATCTCTATGACTCTTCTATCAAATCCGTGTAATGGCGGATATCTTATAAGCCATAACGATTACGAGCCGGTTGATTGCGAAACATTCCGGAGCGCATTCGTGATCTCATGACCTCTCCGAATATGCCCATATTTGAGCAGATTAGGCGCCAGGTAATGTGTTGTATATTTCATCCCTCTGCTTGTTTTGAATTCATATGCTTCGTATCCGTCTTTGTTTTGACTTGAGAGGCGCCCCGGGTGGTTTCTCTCCGGAACTTCAAAGACTTTCTTCTCCAGCTTTTCTCTGTATGAACTCGGCCTTCCTCGAAATATACCGCGATCCCACGAAGGTTGCGCATCACCCCAACATGCCGTCGGTTCATTGGCTGTTATTTTTAACCGACAGTTTCAGTAATAACTGCAAAGCCCTAATCTACCTGCAGGGCCTGATACGGAGGTACGGAATATACAGACCTGCATTATGGAGGATGGTCTACTTACTTCTCTTGAGATATTCAGTAAGGCCTTCCTATGAATGCGCAATTAGTCGACACCGAAATCGTTATTAAATCTAAATCCATGCACGTAGTAACAATAATTCTAAATCCAAGTAGAAACAACTCAAGTTGAATGAAGCCAAACCTTTCAAGAATTTGCTTAGGTAACGAGACGCTCAAGAATATTATTCTTTGACTGTATGTGGTATGGCTGGATGCTGCTTTGTTCAAATCAAATATTAGTGTTGGCCCGAATTGTGGCAGTGAAATAAAAGGAGTTTGAATCACATTAGGCTGTCATGGATTTGCACATCGAATTGCTCAGCTTATGAATATATATGTACCTCCAATGGCAAGCTAATACTGTTTTTGCCCAGAATATATACCAAGATTCCATTTTTTATGAAGCTCCGACAAGATGTTTCACCTTGGAATTTTGTTCATGAAGTTTGCAATCATCATGCATTCATAACATTCAATAACGCTAATTTCAGTTCTACAACGCCCCGTTAGTGCCACAGTAAATATAAATTGAGACCCAGTAATCCGAATTACGAATTAGTTATCCGCTATAACGAATTAATAGCCCGTTACTACGGATTACTATTCCGTTATAACGAATTAAAAATCTGTTATAAGAAATAACTTCTTTCGTTATAACGGATTAGTAATTCGTTATAACAGATGATTGGACGTAATTCGCTATAGCGGATTAGTAATCCGTTAACGGATTAGTATAATTGGGCAGATTACTGGATCTGAATTTTTATTTACACTAACGGGGCGTCGTACATTTTCACCTATTGTGTGAAAGTTACGTTGTAAGATCTATTTTCTTTCAGACATTGTTTTTATTGATTTCTGAAAACCTTTCAGGCAGATTTTTCGAATTTAACTTTATTTGTTTTCTTCGCAAAAACTGCATGTTAAAATAGTAAATACTAATCTGGTGTGAAATAATGTAATTTCCCTCTGTTTTCCTCGCAGAAACGCAGGAATTTTGATGAAAAACATCACTTTCCTGGTACACCAATTTACCCATGAACCTCTGCTCGGGAGGTTATGCAAACAGGATCAAAATGACCCCAGTACGACAACCTACAAAGTCATGGAGTGTCAGCTCTCAAAATTTTCTCGTTCTGGAGAGAGGGCACAGAGCTTGTAGTGGGGGGGGGGGGGCATAATGCCCAGGTCTGTCAGGGTTAAACTGTAACAACAAGTACTCTGCTTATACCCACAGAACCGGGTTATTGGCACATACTGACTGTACCTGAAATCAGAAATTTCTGAATTCCTTAACAACAGGATTATCCGTCAAGTTTTGACACAATACACAATAACAACAAGACACATTTACACAATATTCCGTCTTACGATCCACAATTCTCTATTTCAACAGAACAACCGATGTGTGCAATGAACATATAGATCAGGCAATTCGACATATTCGTTACATTATCGTTGAAGAATATTCCAGCGTCCATGTCTCAACCTGAATATTCATACACATGCATTTTCCTCAATTGTACGTCTCAGCTCACATAGAGTGTAGTGGTAGCAGAGTTTCCGATCTAACGCGTAAGAATACTCACACGCAGCAATTCTTAGCCAAATACGTTTGGCACATTTAAGTTGCTCTATTGTCATTCTATGGTGCTGCATGAGGACCAGATTTCACCAACATAATAGATTGGTTCAAACTAAATCTACGTTTCACTTCAACCTTTCTGGGATCTCCTTATAAGTGTGTATGCTACAAGAACTTTACATCTTCATGTTTCTCGCCAACATCAAAGTTCAATGCAATTCTAAGCTATTTCATCAACGGAATAATGAACTCGGTTTTGCATGTACTAATGCGTACCAGATGTGATCATATCTAAACTTTGACTGAAAATCATCACCTTAACCACAGTTACGGTAGCGGGGCCCTCGGTGGCCGAGTGGTCTAAGACGCTTCGTGGGTGACCGCTAGCCTCACACCGCTGAACCGGCACGGGTTCGAGTTCAGCTGGTCCATGTGTGGAAGTTTGTCAGTTACTTGCCGAAGGGCGGTGGTTCTCTCCGGGTACTCCGGCTTCCTCCACCAACCAAACTGACTGTCACCATATGAGTGAAACAAACTTGAGTGTGACAAATTCCCTCCCCTCCTCCTCCAGTTACAGTAGCTGATTTCTTGTTAACGATAGAGCCACAACAGCATCACTACATTTATTAAATGAAATTATTACTTCACATATTAGCCTCCCTATATTTGGAAACGAATGACACTAGCACGTTCATCCATTCAAAGGGTTTATTTTCAGATATTCCGGCACACTGAATTAATTCAAACAAAATTCGGATGTCATTTCCAAAAACAGATTTGATTGAAATCAAGCATTCATTAACCTGTATGTGTTCAATTTAACATGTCCAGTCAAGTCCAAGTCCAGAACTGCAATTGAATATTACGTCCAATGTGTGTTTGACCAGTATATCAGACCAATATATCTCGATGCGTGGGCCCAATTTTTGAATTGGCAGCTAGAGTCAATAAATCTCGGATTGGCATGGCGAGGCCGTTTCTGCTCATGCCACGTCCGATCTTGGTCATGCCACGTCCAATGCTCTGAAAATCATCTGAGTCATCGAGATGATTTGAAACTAGAAGTGATGAGTGGCCGAATTTAAGTTGTCAGCTCGTCTAGCAATTGGTTTAGGCTTCCCCATATCACTACCCCAAAGAGATATAGAATTCAATGAGACCATTTAATTTGATATGAGATGTTTAGATAACCACATGTCCGTTCTCTAAGAAAGGAGTACTATGTTGACATTGTATTAGCCCCGGATAGAATTTTCCTGTAAGTTCCTCTGCAGGCTGATTATGCCGTATCCATGGCAATATTGTATCGCAGTCAGTCATACAGATTGTGAGTTTTCATTAAATACCGAATATAAATACAATTTTCCAACGCAAATTATTTTGCATCGACAGTTCTTTCTGTCACATTGTAATATTTTGGACAGAGATCATAAACGGCAACCAGCATACGCCCTGCCTTATTAGTATACTACCAAGCTTCTTTCTGACTTTTCAAATTATGCCGAAGCCTCCGCGTACACTGGGATATCGGTGTTTTCAGAAAAGTTTTTCTAATTAGTCGACACCACACTGCCGATACTCTAGAACCAGATACTTCAGTACTACAATGAAGCCAAATATTTTAAGAATTTGCCTTGGCGAGACTGAAAATATTATGATTTGTCCGACTGTACTGATTCGTCCGCATTTCTGCTTGTTTCAAAACAAACAAAGCACGCATCAAAATGCGACGTTGTGGACTACCGTAATCCACGGTCAAGAAATAGTCTCATTCTATTTATGACGAACTACTTTTGCACATGCAAATTATATTGTACGACTCCATTGTTTTCTTTTCCAACTATATCTATTCAACTTGCGTGTATCATTCACAACTGATGTTATACACGGCGAGTACGAAACCATATGGCCATGTTACTTTTTCCAGCCTTTTATTGAGGCCTCTTATTCTTCTCGTTGATTTCCACAGATTTCTCGTTGATCTCCGCAGTACCACAAACATAGGATATATCCACCCTTAATTCTGAACTGTTAAATAACTTAGTTTGAGTTATTGCTTGTTGAAAAATCACACAGGCTTGAGTTAATAGATCACTTAACTTGAGCAAAATGTCCACTCACGACTTGAGTGGGATGATTTTGGAGAGTAGGCTGTAGACGAGTAATGATTGCTTATAATGAGGTACGCCGCATATAAATTCATCAGCTTCAGCACACGTTGATAATATAATAATCTTCTCGTGTGATATCTTACACAAAGAGGAAAATCTTAAAGTAAAATTCCTTCTAAGGAATGTTCGAAATGTAACCACACTATAACTGTAGGCCGCAGAAATGTGTTACTGGAACACAATGGCTGG
>JAVTVY010016391.1:0-60488 GCA_036873755.1 Hanleya hanleyi
GGGGGTAATTCGGGTGTCTGCAGACAACCAACAGTAAATGGATGAGCAGACGTGAACTATGGTGAAAACTAAACGGGCGTGGAGAATTCCATGAGGTAAGTTCTCCTGCATTCGAAGCTTTTCGGCCTCGATTTCAAAAAGTCTTCGGAAGTCTTTTATCAGTTACTGGAAACCAGCCATATCGTGGAGAATGTATTGTGTACCGGGATTCGTGGCGAATTCTTTATAGAAGTAACCACACTTGTTATTAGAGATGGAGATCTAGTAGAGGAGGGGTATGTAGATCGATTTAGGGCGTATATAAAGCATTTTATGACATCTACTGTCACGTTGTGGTGTATGAAAAGGTGGAAATAAATTATATTCTTGCAAAAAATTTATATATACACTCACAACAACAACAACATCTAATTATATAATCCCCAAGTTACTCAAGTCAAAATTGATGGTATGATATCAGTGGAATGAAGTCTGAATTTGGACAATAATATCAGATAACCCTTCAAATACTACTATTGTACTCTTGGGAGAAAATGCACAGAATTGAGCAATGCACATAACATGTCACTGTCACCCAGCTCAGCTGAGTTCCAATTTGGACAGCATGATAAAGATGAATATTATGTTTTTCAGCATCACAAAGGAGTTTTCCACTTCCATCTTCGAGGAAAACAGCTCTCCAAATTTGTCATAGCATCCAGCAATTGTCATGGTTAATGCCACAGCCAAAGTACTTTTCCACAACCAAATTCAACCGGATATTATATGTAAGCTAGGTGTAACTATGCAGAGATTTTTGTTTTGTTGTTGGGGAAATTTCCAAATTTCAAAGTCTGGCAAAGTCATGACCCCCATGTATGCCAAAAGAGGATTTTTAATGTCATCACCGAGTTACATAAAGTGATTATTTCAATACTGTATCGGCATTGAAGATAAAATAGCCTGCCTGTTCAGTCCACCTTGAGTCTCTGGTTCTTGTAACGTCGTATAATATATCCAGGTAAAAGTGCCACAGTGGCCAGTCCTGCCAGCTTGACGAGGGTTCCATACGTGAAAACATCATTCATGGAGGTCAGCTGGGATAGCATACACCCTGTCTGTACACAGATCAAGTTGTATGGAATCAAACCTGAGTGATAAAAGAAATGATATAATGAACTAGAGCACAAATACAAATCTATTATTCCTACGAAGTAGGCTACAGATCGCAAATTGTCCAGTAATGAGTGAGTCAGTCAGTCCATCCGAATCCTTTCGTCGGCAAAATAAGGAGAACCGTTGACATTAGAACCTTGATTTTTGGCATGAACATGCATTAGGGCATTGTTACCAGCAAGTTCTGAGCTGACCGAATTCTGATGAAAATTTGATTTATAATTTTTTTTTTTTTATTATTTATTGATGGCTCAGCGAGTACACTGTCATGCCCATCGGGAACCCTTGGCTGTATGTTTCACTGTAAATATAACACAGTACAAAATCTGGTGGGATATGCCATCCGTAATTGTTTTTATGAAATAGGAAATGCTAATTTTCCATCATTTGTTAGTGCATTTATCTACACTGCTATTACCAACTTGCCAGCCTACACACAATTCAGTATATTGTTATAGATATATGTAAACTGTGGCCTTTAACGTGTATCCTATTTCACATCCAAACAATTCATCACAGACCACATCAGGCGTCAAATTCAGGTCAAATTACCCACTGGTGGTGAAATATCCTACATCAACCAATTAAGTCAGCCTGGTGCAATAACCCAGCAGAAGAAAGAGAGATGCGGTATCATCCTTCAGATTAGTCTGTGTGAGCAACAATGATAAAAGTTTACTGAGTAAAGCCATGACGGCATGTTTAAAGGGTCTTAATTTATTTTCTTTGGGTAGAATTTAACTAGATAAAGTATTTTTGATCATGATGTGAAAATATGAGCACATACTTTGAGGTTTTTTTGTACCTCTCGAATATTGACTATATATCACACTTGGATATAATTTAAATAAAAAATTACATGTGTAAACAAAATATGTCTAAATTTTTCTTGTCATTTCAAATCTTGATCCATTTTGATTCCTTGATTGGGGGATACAGAATCACTGCCACGGAGTGTGTTGGTGTGTCACAGCAATGCAATTTCGATTCACACAACGAAGTTGAGGTGGTTTAACGTTTATCAACGAAGAAAATCACCGATCAACCGCCATAGAATATAATGTGAAACAAGAAAACCGGAATAGTACATTCATCAGATTGCCGATACCCAAAATGTGTTGTCTCATATATCTAGATAACAACGTGATGTAGAGACGCTATTTATTCGTCTTTGTACCGGTTATGCTCAGGAGAATGACATAGAATCATTATTATCTTGTGCATAGAAGGTGTTGGTCTTGAGTTGAATTACCATAAACTACATAAATGCTACCTTTCTACTATAGTACTATATATAAAAATTTGTTGTATTGTTGGGAAAATAATGTGATTCAAAAAGTTGTTTTGATCCTGGACAAGGGCACTGAAACCATTAAAGAGATGGAAATGTATTTTCACACGTAAAGCTTGAAATCTACTGAACCTATATTATTCAATCTGTTTCCTTTAATTAAAAAATTGTAAAATTAAATCCGCGATCGTTATTTATTTTGGAATGAAGGCGCATTAGGAGACTGTTACCAACAAGTTCTGAGCTGACCTACTTTTAATGAAAATTTCTGCTGATTTTTGATGAAAATCACTGGCGATTCTGACTTGGGCGGTGCCCATCTTAATATAGGCAGGATTTCAACTGGGGGTGGGGATTTCCAAGAGTTCAGTTCGCGTTTGAGTCCTAATGCCTACTCTACTTCGTAGGTCCTGTGACGTTAGTCACACTGCTCATGTTCTGTAACACTTGTGCCTATTACATCCTGTTAACTGTGCATACATCTGTAACATTTTAGCATGGTTGTGTGATATCTAGGGTTGGACAATAACTTGAGTTTGGACAGTTAGTGGACATCCACAATGTACTAAGCATGAAGCAAGTAAGCTTCAAAGTTGTTCAAGAAGTACCAAGCCCTACCACAAGGAAATACATGTTGGCGGACAGAGGTAAAGTGCAATAAATCATAATGTGGCACAAATGTTTTGGCATCATAATAAACACTTTCCAAATCGTAAGTTTCGCCGGGCATCAAATAGTAACCGAGATGCAGACCGAACAAGAAATTGTTGCCAGACAGAGGCCAAAGGAACATAACGCTGTGGGTAATAATCTGCAGTGCACATCTGCAAGTTACTAAGCATCTTCCATGTCAGTTTTGACCTTGTCCATCAAATAATTACTGAAATATGTACTGGACAATAAATTATTGACCAATGGGATAAACGGCCATAAATCTGTGGGAAAGCATCAAAACACATAAAAAAAAACAACTTGACAATGCCAATCAGTAAGGAACTAAGCATCTCGCATGTAAGTTTCGGAGTTGTTCATCAAATAGTATTATGAAGGTATGGTTCGGACAAGGAATTATTGACTGATGAGATAAAGGGCCATAACTCTGTGGAAAATCACTGAAACGTATAAAAAAAATGATAGTGCATTTCAGTATTAGGTACTAAGCATCTTCCATGTAAGTTTCAGAGTTGTCAAACAAATTGGCTCCGACATATGAACCCGACGAGAAATTACGGCTGGATGGGATAAAGGGCCATTAATCTATGGAAAATCAATGACCTGCATAATAAAACTGAAAGCATGGATAGTGCACATCAAGCATTTTCCTTGTAAGTTTCGGAGTTGCCCATCAAATAATAAACATGATAAATGAGTTATAAACAAGAAATACACACGTACAATGTAAGTTCCCCCGACAGTGAAAACCTTGTGACCAGAGCGGTATGGTACCATAGCAGCGACTAAGTCGTCATTATAACGGTACCCTGGCGGTACCAGAGCAGACACACAACCAACGCTGGACTGCTCTGGTACCGTCACGTTACCATTACATTGAAGACATAGTCACCGATATGGTACCATACCGCTCCAGTACTCGTTTTCACCAGAGGGGAACTTTGGTGTGTAGTTGCCAGATGGACGATTAAGGGCCATAACTCTGTGGGAAATCATTAAAACGCATAAAAAAACCCTGACAGTGCACATCAACAAGGCACTAAGTATCTTCCATGTAAGTTTCGAAGTTGTCCTTGTAGCAACCGAGACATGGAACGGAAAAGAAATTGTTGCTCATCAGACAATAAAGGGCCAATACTCTGTGGGAAATAATCAAAATGTGTAAAAAATATCCAGATAGACAGTGCTCATTGGCAAGGTACTTAGCATCTTCCAAGTAAGTTTCCAAGTTGTCAATCAAACAACAGTGCTTCGAGTTCGGAAAAAGTAGAAGAGCTAAAATTCACTCCCACATTCGGAAGAGTATTTTTTTAGGCCAAGACTGATTTCATAATATACAATGCATGATTGCCATCAATGAGAAGAGCTGTTTTTTGCTTTCCTGAATATGAATTATGGGGAATGACTGGGAGTAATCACTCTCACTCTTCTTAAATCTCAAGAACTGAAATAGTAACCAAGATATGGACCGGACAAGAAATTGTTGACGGACGACCGCTCGACCATACAACCAAACGTACATGCTCATTACAAGACCCCGCAGCCCGATGAGCTGAGGGGTAAAAAATTTGTTTTGCTAAGCCATGTGAACTAAATCGAGTGATTAGTAAAATTCTCAAGGAGGTACAATTTTAAATAAATACAGGCCTAAAATTCTACACTAAATGAAAATGTATCAGAAATTATTTATTGATCATTATGTACACGCAGAAGCAAATAAACTGGAAGTCTGTAACCTTAGATTGGACGGAGTAGAACACATGATGTGATGCGGATGCACAGTAAAATCGCATGTGTCTTTTTCGCGCAGAATCTAAAAATAACTTAAATGATACATCATGAAAGATGAGCTGATGCTGTAATATTTCAAATATTCTGCCTGTGAAATGTTCATAATTTGTCTCACCCATGATCCCTTGTGTGCAGACTGTGTATCTCATCTGTGGACTGTGAAAGATTCTAGTGGTGTAGGCGGTTTGATGAGTGCCGGTGCCGTCTAGCTACAATGTATTCTATTCTAATATTACACACTTCTAGCTGATTTGCTTCTGGTAACACTTACCGATTACAATAGAGAAGAAGAAATGTCCAATGGGAATATTCAATATTGGTGATGCCATATTTAGAAACCAATTTGGTGTCATCGGAAATAAACGGAGAAACAACAGGAAGAAAAATAAACTGTCTAGGTTTTGGTCTACCTGAAAATAGAGAGAAAGAATGATGAATAAAGCGAGGACGAATAACATAATACATTCACATTTGCTGAGCAATTGATAAACGATGCTTCGAATCCATTCTAGCGGCACCAACATTCAATATATATTCTACTGCACAGTAAAACTAGTTGAGGGAGTCCATGAACAGATGTATTATTGCTTTAATTAGATTTGATATTATGTAAAGAACACCATGGCATCATGTCGTGCTGGCATCATTGAAAACTGTTGACCGCTTCTCTCTTGTAGGAAACCATCTTGTTTTTATTATATTTATTTCATGTGGAATTGGTGCTGTCGCACAAAGTAGGTGTTTTGAGTTTGGATGCAAAAATCATTTTATGGTCTACAGCTGAATATTAAATGTTGAATCTGATGCTTGCTATTAACGTGGCTCCCTGGTTACAAGAATGAGTGTTCTGCGCAGCTCTTTGCGCATCACAATTACCTCCCTTGTAATCGTACTCTTGTGAGTGAATGGCTAGAATGAGATACTTTGACAGGCAGTGTGTACGTTCCAGTGACTCGTCTTAGTAAGCAATTGATACATTTTCCCTTGTGACGTCATGACGTCGAATGGCAAACACTTTGTTGGCGTGACATTTGTCGACGTCAGGACGTTGCATTGTTGGCACTTCATGAAAAATGGCGGGAAAAAGTGTGGGTACAGGTAGCTTCAGAGCTCTATTCATGCCCCTTTTCGGATGGCAACCTACATTAAAATTGACTTATTCAAAAACTACATGTTCCAAGGAATGTATAAAATAAACATGAGAAAATTGACATGAATTTTGAACATTCTAAAAGCAAGTATATCTCAAGTGTTGGGTGTTTTACATATTATTCACATTGTACCAACTTGCCTCAGGCACACGTTATTCAAGCTGAAAATTAGAAAAAAGTAGTACGCTATGCCCCATTTTTTATATCAATTTCTGATATAGGATGATCTTCGAAAGTTATACAAAAAATATTTTAAAAATGACATGACTTTGTACCGAAACCAGGGAGCCACCTTAATGGCCTTTTGTTTTTGCATTGCCCCCAGTAATATTTACCAGACTGCAGAAAACTCTTCCAAATAGATATCGAGCTACATTTTAACTGCTGTATCGAATGCCTTCAGCACATCTACCACATTTGAGGTCTCACCTTATTTTGTAGAAAGTTTATCCTCTCTGGGAAATATTTCTGAACATAGGACTTGCCAAATACCCAGGACAAAAGGTAACAGTTTGTTGCCCCAATTCCAGTAAGGACACAGACCAGAGGGAAGCCATACCATACCCTAAACAAGGCTCCGGCTAATATATTCTGCCAAAAGAAATCATATAAAAAGAAAAATGAATGAATACCACTGTTTTATCCATATATTTTAAGATTCTGAGTAGAAACAGTGATGATCATAACAACGGGATAATTTGTAATTTTCAAAATGATGCTGATAAGCAAAAAGGGGCTTAAATAGAGACAATCTGGAAAGCTGAAGTCACAAACAACCAACTTCATCTTTGCATAACAGGCAGTTGGCTGACTGATCACTGCATGATCAACACCATTCTATTAGATTTAAAATTAAAATTGGAAGTGTTCTAACTATGAATGCAATTCAATGGAAATTTGTTATGTGTTTTAAATTTTAACAGACATGACAGAGGATGGAAAAATTGTCATATTCAAATCTATTTGGAGAGAAATTATTAAAAGAGATTTAGTATTATAAAGAAAAGTCATTGCTATATTCTTAAACTTTTGTCTGTTAATATATCGGAACTAACATATGTAAGAATTTCAATTAAAACATACATACCATAAAGACAGAGCCTGGTATAGCAAAGGTTTGTTTATACAGATAAGCACTGCAGAACAATATAAGGACATATCCACTGTGCTCCGTCTTGTACTCTTGAAGTATTGTCGCAATGGAAGTCAGGTCTTCTAGGCTTCGTGGAAATTTCACTTCAAACACCCTGAGGAAACAAAGAGTTGTAATTAAGAAATAACATCTTCATAGCCAGGCTCAATGGCTATAAGATGCACGATTAGTGTGGGAAAGTTTATATGTTAGTGGAATTTGGTTATTGTTCTTATGTTAATACAAGTCCGCTGTATCAGGCCATCGAGGGCACTCTTGTATCAGGCCATTGATGGCACTCATGTATCAGGCCATTTAGGGCACTCATGTATCAGGCCATTGAGGGCACTCATGTATTAGGCCATTGAGGGCACTCATGTATCAGGCCATTGAGGGCTCTCATGTATTAGGCCATTGAGGGCACTCATGTATCAGGCCATTGAAGGCAGTCATGTATCAGGCCATTGAGGGCAATCATGTATCAGGCCATTTAGGGCACTCATGTATCAGGCCATTGAGGGCACTCATGTATCAGACCTTTGGGGCACTCATGTATTAGGCCATTGAGGACACTCATGTATCAGGCCATTGAGGGCACTCATGTATCAGGCCATTGAGGGCACTCATGTATTAGGCCACTGAGGGCAATCATGTATCAGGCCATTGAGGGCACTCATGTATCAGGCCATTGAGGGCACCCATGTATTAGGTCATTGAGAGCACTCATGTATCAGGCCATTGAGGGCACCCATGTATTAGGTCATTGAGAGCACTCATGTATCAGGCCATTGAGGGCACCCATGTATTAGGTCATTGAGAGCACCCATGTATTAGGCCATTGAGGGCAATCATGTATCAGGCCATTGAGGGCACTCGTGTATCAGGCCATTGAGGGCGCTCATGTATTAGGCCATTGAGGGCACTCGTGTATCAGGCCATTGAGGGCACTCGTGTATCATCAGGCCATTGAGGGCACTCATGTATCAGGCCATTGAGGGCACTCGTGTATCAGGCCATTGAGGGCACTCATGTATTAGGCCATTGAGGGCAATCATGTACCAGGCCATTGAGGGCACTCATGTATCAGGCCATTGAGGGCACTCATGTATTAGGCCATTGAGGGCAATCATGTATCAGGCCATTGAGGGCACTCATGTATCAGGCCCATTGATGGCACTCATGTTAAAATCCTCAGCAAACAATGGCCTACTTCAGGCCAAGTATTTGTGCTATGGGCCTATTCTTTTGAATAATGTACAAAATAAGTTGGTGATTGCATTGAAGGTTACAAGCTGGACATGTATTTCCAGAAGTGCCCCGGCCATTTCTTCTAATGTTTCGAACAGCATTTTTAGACTCAGAAGCAGAAAAAAACTTATTTATGTCAACTGAGGCTAAATACTGTGGCATGAATATGTTATTCATCCCAGGATCTTAAAAGATAGCGAGTGAAATTTGTAAAAAGTTAGCAGAATTTCTCTCCGCAGATGCCTGAAGATAAGTCTTGCTGAAGTTGCTGTCTGAATAATAAGAAGAAATAGGGTACAACTGCTGAAAATTTTTCCACTCCGAACAAAATGAACATCGGAATTTGCCAGCATGCCAAAGTGATCTATATTAGTGTACCCATATGCCACCTTCATTACACCAAGCCAATTTCTACATTCGAACTATGAACTTAATCACCTTCAATGTTCAAATAACTTATAAATATACCCGAGACGTCACTGACCTAGAACAACATTATTGATTGACTGACCTATATATTGGGCCAACACAACCATAAGGAAGAATGGCGTAGCTACTTGACGATGATGTCACTCTACACACAATCGACGCGTGTGTTCTGACTGGTTCATCTCTCGTTTCGTAGGCGAAATTGACACCTCAGAATTTGAACACTGAAGGTGGTCAGATATGGCAAGACAAGTTCCCATGTGGGAAGGTAGAAATTGGTTTGGTGTACCGGTAATGAAGATGGCATACGGTATGCAAGAATCTTGAATCACAAAAGAAGAGGTTGTATACAAACCTATCTGTGTTGTTTGACTTGGGCAGTAGTGTTGATAGATAGTACAAGTAAAGACTGGCCACCACAAACAAAGCTGGTATCCACACTATAGATGCCATATCGCATTGGTTAATTTTTTTTAAATCCCCGACAAGATGCTGTTTACTACTCGGCAGTCTCGGGGATACACAGCAACTGTCTATATTTACACTACAGATTATTTGCAGATCTGCATCAGGCCTTTTTGTATGCGTCTAACGCAGAAAAAGATGTAGGCCTATGTATGCAGTTGGTTCATGAGCTGGTTGGTTGATTGTTGTTGTTGATTCAAGCTATTTTCTGTTGTCGATTTTGGCTGGTGACAGGTGGCAGTGAGACAATGTCTAACTACAGGAGAAACACTGATTAATGAAATTATCCCATCTCTATTATGTAATACTAAAACAGTCGTGTCGTGCTATTAAATTTCAACAAGATACTATTTGTTCTTCTAACGGCTCCGTCTCTTTCAGTTTCGCCGTCTGCCTGCTTCCTTCTCCAAAACTCAACCGTAGCAGACGCAACCCGAACCCACTTCTGGCAGAGAAGCGAGCTGGAGGAAGTTGGGGGTGATCTTAAAATTACAAAATTCATGAGACAGAAATATATTGAATACCGTAAGATAAATCGTCATTACATAAAATTTATTATTGATAAGACAACTGAACTCTAAAACTTGCTCGAAAGCCACGACGATTTTGCTCAACATAGTAAAATCCATATTATGTTTACGACTATGTAGAGGCGCGCATATTTTTGCGACAACCAGAAACTTTCGAGAGGGAAACCACATGGATGGAGTCTTTGCATGATGTTTTCTTGTTTTCGCTGATCCTTTAACACATATTCTGATCATTGTTGAGGTTATGTTTCGGAATACTAGCTGATAGTGGAAATGTCAGTTCTTGTCCTTGATAATGGAGCCGGTTCTGCAAAAGTCGGTTATTCCTCTGACAAAGAACCCAGGTACAGTTACAACTGAAACAACAACGACACCACTCTTTATTTTGAGAGGGGGTGTCACGATCAGGTTACAAAACACACACTATTGAAAAGCAATTAAGGAAAATTTGTATAGTGTGTACTACAACAATTGAACAAAGACAATGTTAGATATGAAAAAGGTTTTGGGAAGTTTTTTTAAATACAATGTACAGACCTCTCAAGTTTTAATTTTGCCAGGGCGTGAGATTTCAGTATATCCACCCATGAGATACGAATTTCCAAGAAAAATTTCGAAGAAATTTCTAAGCGTCATTTCATACAATTTTTCGCATTTTTGTTTTCATATAACAGCCTACGATACCATTATATATTTCACCCTTCCCGTATACTTTATAACCAAGTCTAGGAAAATTGTAGACTCGTACCCAGCTCCAATTCGCTATCGCTCTATGGAGACTAGTTATCGACAGGCATTTTAAATCAGCACTGCACAGTGATTGGCCCATGGTATTCTTCACCCACAATGCCCCTCCATGCATGCTTGTTTGGACGTCGGCAAAATGGTACATCTTCAGAAAATTTATGACCTAGGCCTATCCCAAAGTTCACAAGATCATTATTGTTTAGCATAATCAGATAAACAAGACTAGTACGATCAGACAACATGAAGGCGAAAATACTGTATAATTGACGTAATTCGTTGTTTTCCGCGTTTCAATGGTTGATCTTCAATGCAGAATCTATGTGAACTAAATTTATAATGTCTGCTGCTTCAAACGAGTAGGCCTACAAGTACGTTCAGTTTTATTTTTTTAACAACAAAACTTGCATAATGTTAGCAACAAAAGTACATATCATAGGGCGTATGAACAGTACTATGTATTGAATGAAGAACAGAAATGCTGCAAATTCCCTGACCTGATCATGAACATGTCACGCTAAGAACCTTGGAATAGGTCATAAATTTTCCGAAGATGTACCGTCTTGCGGATGTCGTGGTAGTCGTAGAAGCGAGGGCTTTATTTAGGAAACATACCATAATCGCTCATCGCTCATCAAATCTTACCAAGGATCTATATAATACTTGGTGGATTGGTGGCCGTAGCGCTCAAGGCCCTTTATCGCACCATCATGACCATAGACGAGTACTGGTCACTAGATACACACGAACAACAACAACACATATTAACATTGGTCTATTTACCGGTCTAGATTTAGACCGGTAATTCAGCCAATCAGAAAATACAAAATGCCTGTCGCTGACTAGACCCCAACGGTGCGTGTGAGTTGAGGGCTAGGTACGAGTCTAGAAAAATTGTGAAATTACTGACTACTTTTTCTGTAAACTGGAACAATTTTGAACGATTCTTGTTTATTTTAGAAATAACTTCATGAAAATGCACAGATGCGTGAGATTTTGATATAGCTGCGTGAGAGCGTGAGACAGATGCCAAATGCGTGAGTCTCACGCTGAATGCGTGAGGGTTGATAGGTCTGAATGTAGGGGCCTACTATTTTTACTTTATCAGTAATTGTTTTCGTCTAGCAATTTTGTGTGATCTGAACCTACCTGACGTGGATCAAATCACAGATATGTGTCAATTGGCAATTAATTATGCAGCTTCTTTTAGGATCAGGCACAATCCGAACAGGCTGTGAATGAATGGACCACAATTGGCAGTTCAACAGGTTGGGGAAAATACCTTGATCGGGGTATTATACCTCGATCGAGGTATAGGCCTGTACCTCGATTGGGGCATAGGGCTATGTCAACTTCAGTTTTTGTCAATTTATGGAAAATGTTGACATCCACACATACCCTGGACTGTATGGATCTTTCAACAACATCTATGGCTTCATTGTTCCACGATTTTCACAGCAACTTATTGCTTCGTTTTATGCGACTAATCAATCAAATTAGCCACTCTAATATTTCAAAAATGAAACATGGCTTCAAATGACATATTCGGTGAAATTTATTATGTAAATGAAAATGGCATGTGATGGCATACTTCCATCTCAAAGTCATATCCATGTTGCATGAATGTAGATGCACTGACCGATGAATAAATTTAATTAAATTGTCTGATGCAATGCACAATCTCCTAGCATGCATACACATGGCAGGGTCATAATACCCACAGCAGAGGTCTGTTTTTTTATGTGCACATGCTAGCAGTTTAGAATATGTATCTGTCAGTTAAACTTGATTTATTAACTAGGCATTGCCTCTCAAATCCTGCAATTTGCGCATGACCTTGATATGGAAGTATGCCACCCCATGCTTTTTTCATTTGCAGAGTAAATTTCACCGAATATATCATTTGAAGCCAGGTTTCATTTTTGAAATATTGAAGTGGTTAATTTGAATGATTAGTCGCATAAAACGAAGCAATACATTGCCGTGAAAATCATGGAATAATGAAGGAATGGATGCTGTTGAAAGATTCATGCAGTCCGGCATGTGTGTGAATGTCCACATTTTCCATAAGTATATAAAAACTGAAGTTGACATAGCCCTATACCCCAATCGAGGTATAGGCTAATACCTCGATCAAGGTATAATACCCCGATCAAGGTATAATACCTCGATCAAGGTATTTTCCCCAACCTGTTCAATAGAGGTTGAACAGAAAGAATCCAGGGCATTTTCCTCGTCGATTGCACAAACTGGTTCAGATGGACTGTCCTTCATGATGGCTGACACGAATTATCATTGCCTATGAAAATTATGTTTACATAGTCAATCATAAAAAATCTTTTAAAAATACTTTCCAAAGAAATTGTCTTTTCTGACATAGTCTTTGTTGTAGCAGTGATTTCATACAATATTTTGGACCATCTTCCAGGAGGTGTGTTTATTCTACTGGCAGCATCGAGATGCTTTGTTTCTGTAATTCTCCAATTTACATTGTTTGTTTGAAGGGGTGTCATATTCACATTGAACGAGGTTTGGGAAACATTTTGGTATATGGTATTGGTTACCAACCATATTGCCTATTTAGTAATCAAATCACCTGTGATTCTATAAAAAAAAGGTAGGGGAACATATACACCCTACTGAATCGACAAGTATGGTTATAGGTGAATGCACTGGTCAGTCCATTTGTCATGCGACCATGAACTGTAGATTGGATCACTTCACATTGAAGCCGGATAACAGCTGCAATGTTACAATGAGACAACATACTCTTGGCAACAGTCCATTTGGCGAATCATTGGCCAAGGTTACACGGTTCACGTCAGTTCGGACTGACCGTATTTTGACCTACCATGGACTGTCGATCGATCCGATGATGATACCATGGACTGTCGTAATATCAGACAGACAGAGAATAAACTATTAATGGTTCATATTCCTCTTAAACACACACAAGTGATAGGAATCGAGAGATGAATGAGTCAGTGATACATGAGGCAGGTAGTAAGTTCCCACGTGTTCATTTTGTGCTCATTTCCTCACACTACAATTCGATGCTAATACCTACCATGGACTGTCCACCAACACCTAAAAACACCTCTCGCCGCAAAAATGTTTAAAATTTTTGTTAACTTGAAATAGTAATAACCCTACATTTGGTGACAATATAGTACGATATCTCTCCATCAAAAAATGACTGGACACCAGTAACCATATCTGTCATCGATATGCTGAAAATCGTTTATTTTCGGCTGTGGTCACTGTCGTCTGGTCAGACACACGCCCACGCTTGATAACGAAAGCGCCGAAAAACCTACCATTGACTGTGATTTGACACGTGACCGGCGGTGTTTACCTATAATCATATTTGTCGATTCAGTAGGGTGATATATCACCCCCTTAAACATTTTTCCACCTGTTTGATAAGAGGTCAATTTGTTGTGTACCGCATATTATATATTTACTAGCTTCCCATATTCATACCACACATGCAGCTAGCGTTGGACCAGAGGCCTATTAAGTGTGACCTACCATGACCTATCTTCTCAAGGTCAAATAATATTAAATGTAGATTGAATGCTATTAAGAAATCTCTTGCAGGATTAGAGCTATTCATTCCAAGTCCTGAATACAGTTGCATATACTCATTTACCAGAATTGTACTGTGGCATTAAATCTCTAATTCTCTCTCTCCAGAATTTTATTGAACATGACTGACCTTGACCTATTTTCCAAGGTCAGATTGTACATTATGCATAATGCTTTCAATGCTCTCCACTCCTATACATTCTCAAAGAGAGCCGTGTCTACCCGCGGGAGACCAAAGCGACTCTCATGTAAACTGGTGACATTTTTGAATCTCCAATCTCAAAGCGAGGCAGCATGACATCATTCTCAAAGCGAGCCGTGTCTACCCGCGAACTACTTCCTGTATTAGATAACTCGCTTTCACGGCCAAGTATACATACCGACAATAATTTGTTCGCGATTGATATGCTCCGAAACGGAAAGAGTCATTTCCCAATTATATAGCCCACGTTATGTTTAGCAATTCGCTTCTAACTCGGCGGAGTCAGCAGGTCAGTGACAAGCCAGATAATCATACGCCGCCTACTCACCCCCCAAATTTTGGGGGGATGGCTCCCATTTACGCGTGAGACTCTTTCTCGCAGTAGGGAGTCTCGCGAGACGAGAATGCACTCCTATATTGAACTGAATATGGAATATACCAAAATTGACAATAAAAATGTCATACTCCATGTTATCTTGTGGGATATTTCTTTTGACAGGGTGATGCCAAACTGTGTGACTAAGGCTAAGAATGTGCGCACACGGATCTTCATTGGTGACCAGGTGGATGACTGTAAAGATTTGTCAGGGCTCTACTACCTACTACCATTCCAAAAGGTAACCATGACAACTGAGAAATACCTGTGAATGTGATGTGATTACTAGCGACTAAAGTATTCTCTGCATGCGAAGACATATGTTCTAATAATGGTCCCAAAACCTGATGACGTTGGCCCCTACATGCATGACAATAAAATACCACTTCTATCCCTTGATGCAATGCAGGCCCCCAACATCCAAGGCAATTAAATGACAGGTGAGGATCGTTATTCAATTCAATTAGCCTGTCACCTCCCTCGTGTAACATGACATCACCAAGTTAATTGCCAGCGCGAGGTCCCTGAGCTAAGCTGGCACAGTCTGAAGGCAAGCTTTTATCTGGTGTATCGGGTTACATATAGGCCTTTACGCCTTGCGGGACATGTACTTTGCATTGACCATGTTGACAGTGACAATTTAATTGGTTTCGTGTTACACAATCCATGTTAGATTTTTTGGATGAGTGTTCACATGTCATACAGATGAATGAAAACACTATTCATCACGTGACTGAAAGATATATACGTCATCAGGTTATGGGACCATTGCAAGCCTCCAATTTGAATTCAGTCCCAAGCTTCATAAACCTACCTCATCAATCTCATCATCCCGTAATACATGTATCAGGATTAATTAAGGGGGTGATCTGATTACTAAATAGGCAATACAATTGGTGGCGAGTATCATATATCAAAATGTTCCTCAAACCTTGCTGAATGTGAATATGACACCCTTTTAAACAAACTTTGTAAATTAGAGAATATATTTAATTACAGAAACAAAGCATCTCCACACTGCCTGCAGAAGTCAATAAAGATTAAACGCACACTCTTGAAAGATAGTCTTAAAAATTGTATGAAATCAATACTACAACAACGACTGTCAGAAAAGAAAATTCCATTGGAAAGTATTTTCAAAAGATTTTTATATAATTTTGAGAAGCTGATACATATAAACCATTTTGTGCAATCAGTGAGGGAAATGCCCCGGATTCTTTCTATTCAATCCCCAACTGCCTATTGTGGTCCATTCATTCATAGCCTGTACTGATTGTGCTGGATCCTAAAAGAAACTGCATAATTGATGCATATCTTTGATTTGATCCACATGTCACTAGGCTCAGTTCACACAAAATTTCTAGACGAAGACAATTCCTGATAAAGTAAAACAAATATTTAAAAATACTTCCCAAATCAATTTTCATATCTAACATAGTCTTTGTTGTAGCACACACTATACAGAATTTTCTTAACTGCTTTTCAATATTGTGTGTTTAATATTTATAAATGTACTTCTGCTGGCAGTCCCAAGAACAATTGTTTTTGTGGATTTTTATCTATGCAGATATACATGCATGTCAAACATGTTATGGTTGGATTCTCCATGGGACAAAGAACATTTTGATGTATGACTTTACTATATTTAAGCAGAATACACCAAAGATCACATCAGCCCCTTAAATAGATCTAGTTATTCATATTCCAATAAATTTGATTTCCCTAATATTTCTAGGTGGAGAATAAATCTTACACATGCTGTGACTGAAGTATTAGAGCATTTACTGTAAGCACAATGTGTTACTGGGGTACATGCCCTAATGATTATTAGCTGGCAGATATTCGAGCTTCACAAGAGTGTAAACAATGCATCACCCTGCATAAAAGCAAGCATGAAAAATTTCCAACAGATATATTTTACTTCCACAAAGCCTCAAAAATTTTCTCAACCATAAGTTTAAAATTTCTCCTACGTCTCCTAGTGCAACATGTCATCGTATTTGTGTCACCAGTATATGCAGTGTTCCTGTTGATATTGTCAGGGGTACTTGGTGAACTGGGACCTTGAGAGGCAGGTCTGGGATTACATTTTCTCTAAGGATGTCTATAAGGTGAGAGACTGAAGGCTTGCTTTGCCACAGGAATCTGGGAATCCAATTTCTGTCAGCACTTCCACAAAATCCAACAGATTCTCATCAAATTTTAGCAATTTGTATAGAAATTGACGAAAAGCAAGGCCCAAATTTGAATGGCAAAATCGGTTGGTAAAATTAATCCCATCATAGCAATATATTTTTGATCATCCAAAAAGAATTTCGAGATCTGTTCGAATGATGATTTATGAACAATATAGACTACTCGTGTTCGAGTAAAAAAAAAAAAAAAAAAAATCATTTGTATAGTTTCCATGACATTGAAAGTAATATGCCTTGAAAACAGGTACTACATGTATGACCTTGAAAAGACCTTGAAAATTGAAAGCTTCAAGATGTACAAACCCTGTGACATGTTTTCTAACTTTGATCAAAATTCCTGCAGCTATAGCAATGGTATCACCAATGCATCATGAAGGATAATCATTTATTATTTCACCACTATAAAGGAACATATTCTTCACGTTTCTAGGTGAATTTCAGCGAGTCGACCTTGGTTGTTTCAGAGCCTTATTTCAATTTTATCTCCATACAAGAAGCTATGAATGAGATCATCTTTGAGGATTATCAATTCAAGGCAGCATTGAGAGCAAATCGTAAGTCTCTGTTCAAGTTTTGTTGTATGACTGTTACTCTTTCCCCACTGGACCATTCGCTGTCACGTGATTTCTTAAATTTCCTAACCAGGTCCATAAATATGATATTGTCTTGATCTTCTCAGCCATTGAAAATAGCCGTTTAATTGGTCATCAGTTTAATCACTATCATAACGATACAATTCATAGCGTCTCCCTTCCCTCGACGCTATGCAGACGGCAAATACATTTCCCTGTTGGTAACTCGAACATCTCCATCGCGCACTTATTATTGCCTTTGCCCCCTATTGGACCTTCATTAACTTGAGAAAATGGACCGCGATGAATAAAAATACCGAAATGGCAGACTAAATGGCCCTTCGTCGGTCATATATTAATTACAGACGTTAAAATTATTCCTATGGAGCCTCAAAATCACCTGAAATCGAGGGTCAAGAAGATGGGCATTTCTGTCATAATAGACCCTGTGATCACAACATCGATCATCGCGGCCCATTTTCTCAAGTTAATGAAGGTCCAGAAGCGCACAAAGGTAATAATAAGTGTGCGATGGAAGATGTTCGAGTCCCTTTGTCGTCGGCATAGATGAAAGCTATGAATCTGCTTCTTCCAGTCAATTACAAGGGGGGTGTGACTATCTCCGGACATAGGGCTAGGATTCAGGGATCGCTTTAGACCCCAGAAGCTCCGGTGTCTCAAACGACCGCAGGCGCGATCTGAGCTGTTTTCCTGGCTTTTATCAGACTGACTTTCATCTATAGATTGACAAAAAATAATAGAAGTGACGATGTAAACGGGGAACCCGTCAGTTTAAGTCTAGAATATTATAAATATTCATTGCATGGACATAAGAGGAATACTGTTGTCCTGAAATCCTGCAAAGAGAGTCTGTTCAGTTATGTCTGTATTTCAACCATGTGGTCTACCTTGTTCCTATGTGCTCTTTGTCAGTTGTTCCTCGCCTAACAAACAATGCTGGTATATCCACGAACGCTATTCCACTATTGGGTTCTTGGTATTTGTATGACTCATTGTATTGCGATGATGAACATGTAAGCTATCACCAGTTTTATGTGTGTGGCACGATTACACTCTTATACTGTTCTTCTGTTCCAGCTGCATGTCTCAGTGAATACCGGTATAGGAAAGAAAGTGCAGAGACACCAAAGGCAGGCCTTGTGGTAGACTCGGGTTACTCCTTCACTCACATTGTACCATACAAAAAGGGAAAGAAGATCGATGAAGCTGTCAGGAGGTGAATTCTAAGGGGTCATTCGGGTTAAAAAAGCGGGGTGGAGGGTTAAAAAATTGAGAGAGATTTTGCATATGTTGGCGTTGTTGTGTGTGCGGGGGGGGGGGGGGGGGGGGATGCTCTCATATATACCAAGAAAATGTAGAAATATATTCCATGGACATTGATCTCAAACTCTAACACCACGCGCAGCAAGCGTATTGCAGTTGACCCACTTCCCATCTTTAATACACGGAGGGTTCATTGGTAGCGTATGTTTGGTGAATGGTCTTGGGAGGGGGGATGGGCGGAACGAGTTTAGAGAATCAGGATTTTTCGCTTACCGTACATACTAAAAGGATTACCCCTAATGGATATTGGTTAATAGACACTGGGCAGTGCAGAAATATTGAACGGGTAGGATCTGGTTCCACCTCCAGTTGAGCCAGAACTCGGGGTGTTTTGAGAGGTGAGAAATAATAAGCATATCTCTGGGAGGTACATGTATGCAAAATGGTACAAATGGTGCAAAATTGCGTTTTATTCATTATTCAGATTTTGAGATTATGAAATTTAAATTAATTTTTTAACATTTAACATTTTTGTGATTGTTCACCTCTTAGAGTGAACACAGTTTACGTTTGTTTTTTTTTGGCCCGTTTGACTATTGTATGAATAACAGCTTGTCTACTTATTCAGGATTAATGTGGGAGGAAAGCTTCTTACCAATCACCTAAAAGAGGTCATATCTTACAGGTAAGATTGTCAGTCTGTTGTTTTTTTCCAAGAAAATAATTTGTTAATGTTTTCCAAGTTTTCAACAGATTTGAGCCTGATATGAGCCATTTGAGCTGTTGAGTATGTTAGAATTACAATCTGATTAAAACTCAAGACTTAATAACCGCTCCTCTATATCGGACATGTCGCTAATTAAGATATGGGACAGTCTGTATCTTAAATCTGTCGCGCATGTCAGACTGGTGACCAATCACAGTCCAACTTCAACGGACGAATAGGTGCCTATCCGATTTCTGTAGTGAACGAGGTGCAGAAAAATCCAACCCAGGCGACTGACAAAACTTCTTGCTCTCCATGAGTAACCACCGAAGATTATTATTATTAGGCACCTATTCGCCCGTTGAAGTTGGACTGTGATTGGTCGCCAGTCTGACATGCGTGACAGATTTAAGATACAGACTGTCTCAGATCTTAATTAGTGGCATGTCCGATAAACAGGAGTTATTAAGTCTGAGTTTTAATCAGATTGGTTAGAATTACAGCAATTGATATGAGTGTTCATTTGTCTGTAATGTCATTTTTTGTCAGTTGTGGGATATATCAGGTGACTGGTTAACGAAAGGTAACGAAACCCCTTAATTTTTAGCAATGGTGAAGTCCCGATATATATGCTGGAATATAGCTGTATTTCATGCAGTTTTTTTTCTACATGAATGTCATGTGTTGTAGACAGCTAATGGTGATGGATGAGACATATGTCCTCAATCAGATGAAGGAAGATGTCTGCTATGTGTCGACGCAGTTCACTAAAGACATGCAAATTAGCAGGTAAAATTTATGAAAGTTTACATTTGGGCAAAGCATTATGCATCTTCATTACTCGGAACTCCAAGTCATTTTCTATGCTCAAACTTAGAATAGCCATGGTATATTAGCCCACCACTTGTTGTCAAAGGAAAGTTGTAAATTTATAAATAGACATGAGAATCCATTTGAATTTAGAAATGTGTTATAGGAATGGGTTATTGATTGGCTGACCTATCTATTGAGCTACCCTAAATACCATAATAGGAGGAATTACTTGACTACTTGGGGGATGACGTTCAGTGTGTAGGTTCTGATTAATTTGTAGATGAAATTGACACCTTGGATTTTGAAGACTTCAGGTGTACCAAGGCAAGTTTGAAGTATGAGCATAGAAATTGACTTGGTTTAATAAATCTATGGGTATTATGTCTCCAAGCAATTTGAATTTGTGCAGAAATTATGCTTTAAATTTTTCCGGTTTATTTAGATGAAAACATTAAATTTTGACATCTAAATGTTTTACCCATATTGAGCGAATTTCAGCTGCTTCTCTCTTTCTGTAGGAAGAAAGGTAAAGAAAACACAGTAGCCCGGGACTACATCCTGCCCGACTACACACACATAAAGAGGGGCTTTGTTCGACCTCAAGAGGAGACGACGGGAAAAGCTCAGGGCAATGAACAGGTACTGACTCATTACATGACCATTTAAAATACCAAGCGTCAGATCCAGCATTCGATATTCAGCTGTTGTCCATAAAAGAATTTCCGCATCAATAATCAAAAGTCTGTGGAATGTCATTCAATTTTCTACCTTGCCAATTCTAACGGGAAGCGTTACGTTTTATTTCGGATCCCAAGCCGTGATTTTTTTTTGTTCACGTGGAGTTTCATTCCCGAGTTTTGCGGGGCCCTCGGTGGCCGAGTGGTTGAAGGCGCTTCGCTGGTGACCGCTAGCCTCACACCGCTGAACCGGCACAGATTCGAGCTCAGCTGGTCCATGTGTGAAAGTTCATCAGTTACTTGCCGAAGGGCGGTGGTTCTCTCCGGGGACTCCAGCTTCCTCCACCAACCAAACTGACTGTCACCATATGAGTGAAACAAACTTGAGTGTGACATTAAGCCAAATCACGGCCCCCACCCCTAGTTCTCACCACTGTAGTCCAACCATGCGTAACAGTCCTGTTTCAGGTCTGATTATTACTCCGGGTACTGTCATCGTTAGCATAGTCTATCTGACTTGTCTGTCTGTCTGTCCATCATTCTTGCGGACACAATATCTCAAGAATGATATGATAATAAAAATATGATCACACTCTAAACCTATTGAAATAACGAAGAAATAATAGATTATATGCATGATATTGAACCATTTTGTCAACTTCCTGATCTAATAAATTTGATCACCCCAGTTTTTATGGTGAGAAATTTCACTTCCTGTGATTGAATTATTGGTAGGATTTCTGTAGTTACCATAAAATCTCTTTCAGATAATCCGAATGAACAATGAGAGGTTTGCTATTCCAGAGCTACTCTTTAATCCCTCTGATGTGGGCATACATGAGATGGGAATATCCGAGAGCATCATACATTGTATAGGTCTCCTTCCAGAAGGTACTGCACTGCTTGTACTCCATAGACTGGTGATGTTTTCTCTACAAATGTGGATTACGGTAATTCCCCTAATAATTCGATCACCGGAAGTGCAGCAAAAATGGAACATATCTGGCAATATTCTTCATGGCACCAGCTACAAAGTGTCATATTTTATCATTATATAACTTTTCTTCAATTTGAATGAAGAATGGAAATGTTACTTTTTCTCCCTGTTTGAATAACAGAGTTGAAAAGTGAACTTCCTGTGATTGAATTATTAGGGGAATTACCGTATTAACATTCGTATGTATTAGTAATTTCGTATGTATTTAATTGAGTTCTAGAAGCTGTGATTATACAATATGAAATTATTCGAAGTGAAAAAAATACAGTACCACTCCAATTTTGTAAGAGTATAAGAGTAAGAATTTGAAAGAATACAATAGGCTAGCTAGTTTAAACTCTCTGAGTGGCAGTTTACGTTTTTGTAAACTGAACTAAAAAAAACGTTATTATGATTAACTATTCTATCTTAAATCAAGCCAGGTTTCATTGAAAGATTTTAGCCACATGTTCAAGCAGATGAATCTATATACACAGATATACACAACAAAAGTTCTAGTTTTAAGATCTGGTTCCTGGTAGTCAAACAGTTTGCTAAAGCCCAACTCACACTACGAACATTTTGTTGTATTAGAACAGAACAGTTTGTTCGTGTTTTTGTTCGTGTTTTTGTTCGTGGTTACCTCACACTGCGAAAATTTTCTCTTGACCGCCAGTCGCTGCGATCAAACAGCGAGGCTACCGGTCATGTGATGGGAGCCTCATGACATTGTTGTGTCAAAATGGCTTCATCACATGACCAACAGCTGCCAGTTGATTGGATAACTGTTGGTAAATGGTCGGACAGATGTTCGCGATCACCACACACTGAAGACAAAAACCGTTTTGAGGATGAAAACATGTTCCGAAAATCAAACATGTTTGATTTCACGAACTTGTCCCTCGAACAGAATGTTCGTGTTTCTGGGCACCTTACACTGCAGACAAAACATGTTCTGAACAGTGTTTTTGTTCTAATACAACAAAATGTTTGTAGTGTGATTTGCTTAACCAGACTAATCAAACCCAAAAGACAAAGACAACCTCTATTTAAAGTGCAATCTTTGTTAATGTCACTGATGGTCTCTTTACACAGAAGTTCAGCCCCACTTGTACAACAATATCCTTCTGATGGGTGGTAACTGCCTCTTACCAGGTTTTAAGGATCGAGTGTAAGTCTTACAATTAAAGATGTAATCAGCCTCAAATCTAGGTTGAAGTGGATGTCTCTCAAACTCCGCGAAAGTGACATGTTACGACAGGTAAAAATAAAACACATTTGACCACAAAAAACTAGACTTGTTTCTACTATTCAGAAGGAATTGATCTTTGAACATGAACAGCATGGCATGTTGTTTATTTTTAGCCCACCATCACCAGATGGTGGGCTGTTCAAATCGCTTTTTGTCCGTGGTCCGTCGTCCGTCGTCCGTCCGTAAACAATTTCTTGTTATCGCGATTTCTCAGGAACTACTGCATGGATCTTTCTCAAATTTGGTACACAGGTTCCCCTTGGGCTCTAGTTGTGCAAGATACCTTTTCTGGTCCGATTCGAAAATCCAATATGGCCACCAGGCAGCCATCTTGGATTTCCCCATGAAACCTTGTTATCGCGATTTCTCAGGAACTACTGCATGGATCTTTCTCAAATTTGGTACACAGGTTCCCCTTGGGGTCTAGTTGTGCAAGATACCTTTTTTTGGTCCGATTCGAAAATCCAATATGGCCACCAGGCAGCCATCTTGGATTACCCCATGAAACCTTGTTATCGCGATTTCTCAGGAACTACTGCATGGATCTTTCTCAAATTTGGTACACAGGTTTGCCTTGGGGTCTAGTTGTGCAAGAAACCTTTTCTGGTCCGATTCGAAAATCCAATATGGCCACCAGGCAGCCATCTTGGATTTCCCCATGAAACCTTGTTATCGCGATTTCTCAGGAACTACTCCATGGATCTTTCTCAAGTTTGGTACACAGGTTCCCCTTGGGGTCTAGTTGTGCAAGATACCTTTTCTGGTCCGATTCGAAAATCCAATATGGCCACAGGGTGGCCATCTTGGATTTCCCATTAAACCTTGTTATCGCGATTTCTCAGGAACTACTGCAAGGATCTTTCTCAAATTTGGTACACAGGTTCACCTTGGGGTCTGGTTGTGCAACATACCTTTTCTGGTCTGAGTCGAAAATCAAATATGGCCACCAGGGAGCCATCTTGGATTTCCCGATGATACCTTGTTATCGTGATTTCTCAGGAAGTACTACATGGATCTTTCTCAAATTTGGTACACAGGTTTCCCTTGGGGTCTAGTTGTGCAAGATACCTTTTTCGGTCCGATTCGAAAATGTAATATACCCACCAGGCGGCCATTTTGGATTTCCCCAGGAAAGCTTGTTATCGTGATTTCTCACGAAGTACTAAATGGATCTTTCTCAAATTTGGTACAGAGGTTCCCCTTGTGGTCCAGTTGCGCAAGATACCTTTTCTTGTCCGATTCGAAAATCCAATATGGCCAACAGGCAGCCATCTTGGATTTCCCCATGACACTTTATCGTGATTTATCAGGAAGTACTACATGAATCTTTCTCAAATTTGGTACACCGGTTCCCCTGGGGGTCTAGTTGTGCAAGATACCTTTTCTGGTCTGATTCGAAAATCCAATATGGCCACAAGGCGGCCATCTTGGATTTCCCCATGAAATCTTGTTGTAGCGATTTCTCAGGAACTACTTCAAGGATCTTTCTCAAATTTGGTACACAGGTTCCCCTTGGAGTTTAGTTGTGCAACATACCTTTTCTGTTCCGATTCGAAAATCCAATATGGTCACCAGGCAGCCATCTTGGATTTTCCCATGAAACTTTGTTATCGTGATTTATCTGGAAGTACTACATGGATCTTTCCCACATGGGACCTAGTTGAGCAAGATACCTTTTTTGGTCCGATTCGAAAATCCAAGTTACGCTTCAAATTAATACGGTATTCCCGAGTTGTGATGTTGCATCACAAGAATAGGCAGATCAAACGGTGGGGCATATTCTATGTATTGACTATAGAGAATATCTATATCTTCACCTTCTATATCAAAGAGTTCAAACGATTCCGAATTCAAATGTATTTCTTCAAATTTTAAATCAGACGGTTCGGCTACACGAAGGGACGTCACTCTTGTGACACAACGTCACAACTAGACAACTGTAGACTACTGCGTGTTTCGATCCAAGAGAGATAATCAGGATTCAGACACTTTCAAAGTTTCAACATTACTGCACAGACCGGATCCCTTCAGTATTAAGTTTTGTACCATCTTACCATTTTCGAGCACGGTATCTTAAAAGAGAAAACTCAAACTAGCCCAGTAAACAGAACAGAATTAGCATACGTTCCTAATTATAAAATCTTGAGTATCTTTCATAGCTCATGCGAAAGTGTCAAAGAGATTTGTCTTCGCTTCCAATACCCAATGATGACACGTGTGAAAAAAAATAATACTACAAAACGAAGATGAAGGATCCTCTGGACATTCACTTTCAGACTAACTTTGCTCATTTCACTTGTACTATAACAACCGACATCAAGTACAGTTTCTAGAAATCTTGAAACTCCTGAAACTTAGCAAAATAATATCTTGGTGTTTTCCAGTGTCCCTTTTTCGATCTTTTTCGCTCAAATGCGAAATTCTGCAAACAAAATTACAAATGATTTGTTTGTTCTTAGTAACAATGGACAAAAAGATCCTCTTGTCATTAACTTACAATTATCGGACAATGGTGGGCGCCAAGATCCTTCAGGATCTCTCGTCTTTATAGCTGTGTCAACGTACCTTGTGCATGAGCCATGACATTATCCCATGGCTGCAGCTGTTCAGCATTCAGATGAACATTGCTACATCACTCAAATATCACGCTCGCAGTGACATCGTTTTCCTCTACGCGTACAACACATATTAAATGACAAAACAGAAAACCCATCGAAGTGGACAGTTTTTTTCAAATTTCTCCAAGATAGCATCAAAAATAATACATTATGATGCTTTAGCAAACATCGCTGCTGAAAAGTGCACATGGGAGAGTTTACAAAATCAATGGATTTTGAGGCTGATTACATCTTAGATATGCCGGCTGAATTTGCTAACATTGGCCCTCTGTAAAGTATAATGTTGTTTGGCACATTTTGTTTGGTTGAATGATATATAAAACAAAGTTTGTCTTGTTTGAGGTGCTCCATTCTGTAACACTCGGTAAATACAAATAAAAGACTTCGTAGATCTGAGATGAAATAACTGCATGGAAGTTGAATTGAAAAAAAGAAGAAGTTTTTTGGTGTAAATTTTAATGAAATGTTCCCTGAAATGGGCGATATTCATGACCATTCTACAATCCATTAAAAATAAATCGACAAAAAGTTGACATAGGCTGGAGAAATTCGTTAATATAGTTAACCTTTGTTCTCTTTCCCCCAGAACATACCATTCTTTGTCCTTGTAGGTTTTCAGATGTTAGAAGTATGGCACCTGCAGAGTTTGATGTTTCAGTGTCCCTTCCAAACAAGTAAGTATGCATTGCTGGTCACTGACCAATGTCATTTTCAGTTAGAAATGACAAAGCTTTTGGTATTCTGAAATCGGATGCTATTGTTTTAAGAATGGGCATGCCTGGTGCGACGTTTTTTGTTTCCTGTCAGTAATCAATAAACTTTATTCAATAAATCTTGTAAATTCACTCAGCCTAGGTTGATTGTTTTCCCCTTCCCTCAACTTTTGGTTTCATTAGCATAATTTAATAGATGTGTATTGCAGATGGATGTTTATGTGGCTCTCACAAACTTGAAAATAAGGACATAGGACATTAACCTATCACCCCCGACAGATGATATAGTATATACCATGACCTTTTAATTCCTGATATCTGTATATGAAGGGGGGCCATCTCATTCTGATTTTAAAGGGGGTTTATTGGAAATGTCAGATGCTTACCCTATTTTTTCTAATTATTCAGATGGCAAAACTTAACTTCAGGCATCTGCAGAGAGAAACTCTGCTAACATTCTACAAATTTCATCAGCTATCTTTTCAGTTCTTTGGATAAATAACATACCCAAGCCACAGTATTTAGCCTCAGTTGTCGTAAAGATGTTTTTTTTTCTGATTTTAAATCTAAAATTGCTGTTCGAAAAATTAGAAGAAATAGGTACTTTGAGACTTGGTCTCAGCTTCTGATCTGTTTGCTCTTTCCAGTCCAGTAACATGTGCATGGGAAGGTGGCTGTGCCATGGCCCAGGACCCTGCCTTCAAACGTATGGTGGTCACCAAACAGGAGTACGAGGAACATGGACAGTCCATCTGTTTCGACAGATTTGATATCTGACGAGCCTTGCATCATCAGTTTATGACTCGATGGATGACGAACACCTCAATGGTGAATCTTCACAGCAGAAAGCTCCCGGCCTTGATGACAGCTTGGATAACTGGTTCGGACACTTTGAAGACATAGGGATAAGGAGCAGAGGCGAGTGATCACTCCCGCTCTCCTTCACTCTCCTAATTTTTTCTCCAGGAGAGCTTTTGACCACTCTCCCCAAAACTGCCAATGCAACTGAGAGTGATATTGGAATGCATGACAACTCGCGCATTACTCACGCAAAACAAAATCGAGGGGAGTGATAAACAGCTCTCGCAGATTTTGAACGCGAGAGACTGGAGAAAGTGCGTTCGCAGGACTTTACTGCTTCACTGAGTATCAAGCCTGTTATAGCGTCTGAGAGAGTGCCAGAGGCCCTAGAGATTCTGTGTCATTTGGGAAAGCTTCAATTGTGACTGGAAAGCATTGTGTTGACTGTATTCATGACATGACCAGTCCACTGCACTTGGTTAAAGAGAACTGTCTCTGGTGAAGGAAAATAAATGAGCTCTTGTTGTCATCATTGCAGGGTACAGGGTATGCCAGGCTCCTGCTCTTCAGTACAGTGTCAGGCTTCCTTATTCGCCTCACAGAGATGAACAAATTAGGTCGGCTTTTTTGTGCATATCCGTTTTCATAGCGAGGTCAATGCTGCTTCACCATGGCCATGATCTTGTCATAAGAAAATTTCAAATGTGAGGGTTCTTGTTACATAGTTTATTATGCCGACGTTTTTGCGTGATGAAGGGCAAAGGGTTGATATATAGAAAAGGCGAATTCTCATAGGCATCAGCCTACACTACCAGGCCCCAGGATGGAACTCGGTTGACAGATTATCACTACCCCCTAAACTAAGAATTACTGCACCCCATAACCAAATACTAATATATTTTCTGAAAGCTTACATCATAACCAGGCTCTTCCGTACTCTCTATCTCCTAAAGTAAGCATCGCCCAGGCCCATAACTGTATATATTCTGAAAGCAGATACTGCCCTCAGCATGGAACCTGACCCATAGACTCTTAATCCAACCCTCTCCTTCACCATAACACTGTATATACTGAAAGCTTGCATCATAATGCAATCATATAAAGCATCAATGAACCCCCATGGCTGGGTTCTGAGTCTCCATCAGTTGTCTCAGAGTAGTGTTGCCATGTCCTAAAGACAAGCCATTGGGGTTCTCAGAAGAAGCTTTCTACAGTCATGACAGTGGGAGAAGTCTTCACGGTCCCTTCTGATGTCAGAGATGACTTTGACCATGTCCCACTTCGAGTGTTTTGCACTGTTTGGGACATGGCAGCAATGCAGAGAGTGAAGTAGATTGGTTAGCAGTGTGATGTTAATCTCTTCATAATAACCTCGCGAGGTGCACTACAATTGATGTGCACTGTGACTACAATAACAATAATTGCATTGAAATTATTGAATTTAAAGTCATATAAAACAAGAAGCAGGGTATCAGTCCTATAATTTAGAAGACTATCTTGAATATTACCTGGGACGAATATTAAATATCTATACTCGTCCCAGATATTACGTAAACTTGCAAAAGTACCACAGTTACACTTTAATGAGGACATGGACCTCCAATATGTTCTCCTCCTATGGTCTATTTGCTTTCTTTAGTCCGAAATCTATGATGTACTAGATCAATTTATTATGGGTTTTTACTTATTCCAGGATACCGGTAACTCGATTACGACCGGATCTTGAAACTTGTAGATATGAATGAGAAACTTGGACATATAAATTATGATGATTACATATTAGCATGTAATATGTACAAGCATCATTAAAAAATTGTTTTGTCAGCAGGCTTTTTGGTTCTTTTTTTTTTGGTGTGAATTAAGCTTCCAGCAAGTTAAAGAGAACTAGCTGTCTAAAATGGAGGTAAAGAAAGGTCGTTTTTGCCCAATAAGTTCTGATTTATTCATCACAAGACTTCAAAATTTTCAGGTGACTCGGCTTATATTTTGTTTCACATCGTAACAGTGATTTTTCAATGAACGCGTGCATAGTCTAATTTTTTATAGATAACCTGTTGTGTATTATTATGCAAATTAGATGACATTTTGTTTTTACACGACAGCCCGATTGGACTAAGGGGTATTGTTGTCATCCCGTCTGTCGGTCTTCTTTTCCCCAGACTCCCATATCTTCAGAACTACTGAAGGCAGGTCGACGAAACTTCTGTCCAATAAAGAATGTAATGTGTAGATGTGCCTTTTGTATGTTTCGTTGGTCAGGTCCTCGTCTGTCTGTCTGTCTGTCTGTCTGTCCATCCACTTTTCTGTTTATCTGTAATCATGGTCTTGGGAACACTTATGAATAGTAGTTTGAGCCACTATCAGCAGTGAACCGTGTAGATCTATATTTATAGTATACAGGAACCCCGCCACTTATTAGGGACGAGGCCTGTAGCAGCTGAGGTTTCCTGCGCAGTGTAATTGAAGTTAGGAGGGAGGGGGGAGGGTCCAAGGGCGGATCCAGCAAAAATTCATATGGGGGGGGTGGGGGTCGACTATCACAGCCCAACAGGTGAGGGCCTAGGGGCCGCCTAGGCCCTGGAAGCTGCAGGGTCCTAGATCGCCGGAGATGCGTTCTGAGCATTTTTCCAGATATAAAACTGATCATACTGCATGCAGATTTATTGTTCCGTTTTCCTGATTTCTTCACAATTATGAGCACGCATCGATATTGAAAATATCGCACCTCATGCCTGCATCCATTTAACTTTCTAGTTATATTTAAAACATACTAAATGATGACTTTTAGTTCTTGGAAGGGAAACCGATATGCCTATACCGATACGGTTCATTCACACAAAGATAAAACAAGAAAATCCTCACAGCCCAACAGGCGAGGGTCCAGGGGCTGCCTAGGCCCCGGAAGCTCCAAGGTCTCGGGTTGCCGGAGATGCGTTTTACCGGAAATAAATCTGAACACAATGTATATAGATTTATGGTTCTATTTTCACATTTGTTTCGCATAAACACGCATCAGTATTGAAGAATATGACTCCATTTGACTTTCTGGTTTAACTCTACCTGGCCTGGGGGGGGGAGCTGAAACTCTTTGACTTTATAGCTTATCATATTGGGGTCATTTTGAACCTATTTGCATACCCTCCCGAGCAGAGGATCATGGGTAAATTCAAGATGGCGGCCACGTGGGGTACCAGAAAAGTGATGTTTTTGTCATATTTCTTAAAAATTTCTGCTTTTCCGTCATAAAAAGTGGGCAAAAAGTATTTTATTTCCCATCGCATTAATATTTACTAACTTATCATGCAGTTTTTCCAGAGAAATTGCATAAATAAAAAATTCGGAAAATCTGACCGAAAAATCGACCAAAAAATGCCATTTTTATACGCCCGCCAAAAGGCAGACATATTATGTCTATATCTGGGACAGCTTTTCATCTACAGTTCTAATTTTTGATGAGTGAATACCCTACGGGGAGACGATGTGTCGCGTACCAAAATGAAGGTCAGGGTCAGAGATCAAAGGTCACTGGCCTAAAAAACAGAAAATCACTGAAGTGTTCATGTCGGGTCTATATCTGTGAACATTTTCTATCCACTGATGCAACTTTTTGTGAGTGGATACGCTAGGTGGAGACGATGTGTCGTGTAAAATTGAGGTTGAAGTCTGAGGTCAAAGGTCACTGTTGCATAAAAGCAGGAAATCATTGATCATTGACAGTTTTCTATCTACAGTTCTACTTTTTGGTGACTGGGTGCCCTAGGGAGGAACGATGTGTTGCATACTAAATGTAGGTCGAGGTCAGAGGTCAAAGGTTACTGTGACCGAAAAATCAGGAAATCATAAAAAAATTCTAATTTTTTGTGAGTGGATTCAACAGGGTGAAATGAAGTGTTGCATACCAAAATATAGGTAAAGGTCAAAAATAACATTTCTTTGTGTCATTAGATACATTGAGGGGACACGATGTGTCACATATCAAAATGTAGGTCAAAGGTCAAGGTCACTGTGACCCCAAAATCATGAAATCATTTGAATCGATTGAGAAATTACGAGTAGGCGTTTTGTCATGTACCAAAATTTAGATCCAGGTCAATAGTCAAGATCACTGTGACACCAGAATCAAGGTCAAAGGTCAGTGTGACCTAAAAATCAGGAAATCATAAAAAATTACTAATTTTTGGTGAGTGGATTCAATATGGAGAAATGAAGTGTCCCATATCAAAAATTAGGTCAAGGTCAAAGGTCACTGTGACCCCAAAATCAGGAAATTATTAAAAATAACATTTCTTTGTGTCAGTAGATATATTAGGGGGACACGATGTGTCACATACCAAAATGTAGGTCAAGGTCACTGAGACCCCAAAATCGTAAAATTGTTTAAAATCATGATGTTTTTTTGTCCATTGAGAAATTACGGGTAGATGGTTTGTCATGTCCCAAAATTCAGGTCAAGGTCAATAGTCAAGGTCACTGTGACTCAAGAATAAAGAAATCTTTGAAAATTACTCTCTTTTTTTGTGTCCGTAGATACATTTGGGGGACATGATGTATCACGTACCAAAATGTAGTTTAAGGTCGAAGGTCAAGGTCACTGTGATCCCTAAAATCATGAAATTTATGAAAATCATGATTTTTGTGTCCATTGATACATTGACCGAAGACGATGTCGTGTACCAAAATTTAGTTCAAGGTCAAAGGTTAAGGTCACTGTGACCCCAAAATCAGGAAATCATAAAGTCACATTTTCATATGCCTGTCGAAGACGAGGTCATGTAATGTGATGTTGCGTTCTGTCCATTCATCCATTACCATTTGTTGTCCATGCGATATCTCTAGTTTCAAGGTATGGAATGGTATCATACCTTACTCGCATGGCGAAAAGGAGCCATACATCAATTTGTCAAAGATCAACCTCACAATCCCCCAAAACTGAATCAAATTTACCTGACTATATGTGTTTGGTTGGAATATTGAGAGTTCTGTCCCGTACATGTATATGGCATTTGTCCTGTGGAGTTGTCTCCCGTGTTTGAAACAGCTACATTTAGTTGAACTGTTGTGAAGTAAAAACCATACATTTACTAATTTAGCGGGAGAGGGGTCCTTTCATACCTGTTTATCAACTCAAGAACAAAGGTTTACTTCATCACTTTCTTCCTCCTTCATGAAAAATTCTCTCGTCTGAAAGAAATCCATTTGCAGGAAAACTAGTGTCGATTTCAGTGTGGGATATGTGAGCTCTCGGTTCTTGCTCCAAGGTCAACTAGTTTCCAAGATTTAAGCTCATTTTAGTTCATCATTCAAGTTTAGATGGCATATATGTTACATTCTTAGAAGCACAAAATTGTAGACCTTTCTCTGGATTGCTAGCTACCAATTGGAATCAAGGCTATTAAACAAGCTTGAAATTTGGACCAATGTAATTTCAGATATACGGGCGTACATGGAAGCCCCATGTGACGTCATCAAAGCGGCCATCTTGGATTTTTTTACATTTTCTGGTAGAGCTTGCGACCCAAGAGTATAGCATGGTAAGTTTCAGCCCCCTAGCTCAAGGGGTAAAAAAAATAAATTTGGGGGGGGGGGGGCATTTCGCCCACCCCCAAGGCCTGGACAGGTCCCAAGTCCCAAAAAGCCCAGGCCAGATAGGGTTAACGCAAACAAAACCGGCCTACAACACACCACTACACATCCTGGCACTCTTATCTGTAATTTTTATGTGGGGTCATGGTCAGTTAGGAGTGCCGAAAAGTTGGGGGCCAGGCCCCCTACCTCCCCCGCGCAAGTGCAACTAACCTATATCGTATATAGTCCAGGGACACTTACTGATCGTACATATACACCCGTCTCTTTCTCTGATCAAGTGAGCGCAATGTTCTGCCATGAGAGAAGTATCTTATAGCTTCCACTAATTTAGTCACCGTTCCGCTTCCCCAAATGCCACCGCTGATGCACCCCAACGAAGCGCCTGTGAGTCTCTTTATCACCTCATTCATATGTATCTTGACCATTCAATTTACGTGTGCTGACTTACCTGTGATTTTACCCTTTTACCTTTATGCGTCGTCTATCATCTCCATTAACTAACCGTGACTGCTTAGCAAGAACAGTGAGGCTTTTGATCAGAGGACCTCCTCGTTTGGCGGGCTACATACAACAAACTTGTATCAATTGTTGGTTGAACGGAAAATCTAGGTGGAACAGCTGGTGGCGTTCAGATGTCGAATGTCTGTGAATGGTTCACGACGTTCTATTCTGAAACAGTTGCGGATCGAGTTGTTTGGTGAGATGCCCACCGAGTCACAGCGGAGCTCTAGTGGACAACTCATTTCGTTGATGATGGAGATGTGCATTTTTTAGTGATTCAGTAAAGTGTTGAAGATCGAGCGGATGAGAGCACCGTTATTCGAGTTTAAGGGAGATATGTGAAAAGTATCTTTGTTAGCAGACAGGGATCAACTGGAAACTTTGACGTATCAGGCGAAAATGCAACGTGCTGATTGTTCTTCCAGTTCGTGCAATGGAATGTTTCCAGTGTCATTCTGTTGGACATGCATGTCGTCTTTGCAAAGCCGTTTTTGTCAGATGTCAGGATTGGCACGACCCTGCTGTGGTGCGTGACAGTCGTGTGGAGCAGATGAAGACTGATCGTGGTGATATTGTGCAGAGAGGTGAGTTGAATGTAACTGCGGAGAAAACTTCAATATCCTATGCTTATGTTATGAAGAGATCAGTTGGAAGTAGGGGTGGTGAGAGGGATGGCCATAGGAGGTGGAAGTTGCAGACTGTTGAAAGGCGGGAAATGAGAAGACGCAGACTGGAAGTAAAAAACGGCTCACGCGAGCGCATGAAATCGCAAGCAACTAGATATTTGGGCGCCGGCGATTTTGGATCCTTGTTCTGCTTTGCCCGCACACGAGGCGACAGTATTGCACCTCTGCATGATATTTGGACGCCAACGATTTTGGATCCTTGTTCTGCTATGCCCGCACACGAGGCGACAGTGTTGCAACTCTGCATGAGCTATCATCACATGATATCCACCTCGCTTTTGATTGGCTGAAGTTTGCGCCAACAGGATACAAAGTTTCCCATTCACCGCACACGAGCAACTTCTGTCACCAGCGCAAATTTATCTGGAGATTCTGTTGCCGAAATATTAAACACGAAGCAGTTGCTCGCGATAAAATCTTCTGTTTCCACTTCCCGCACACGGGACAATTCTTGAGATATTCAGTTGCAGGCATTCAAATATCCTGTTGCTTACAATTCCAAGCGCTCGTGTGCGCCGGGCTTAAGGTTAGGGAAATGGTGCAGACTGTTCAAGAGCATAAAGAAGATGCAGACTCTGTAATTGGTGTATAAAGGACAGGACAGTAAATGAGGTGAGTTACGTGAGGCTGTTGAAGATGTCACGATGGCGTCTGGCTTGGACCCTACCGAGGCGATAGAGACTGTTCTTTGTGAGAGAAAATGGATTTTAGGGACCCGCTCCATTTAGTGGATCGGCCTAATGGTGCTACTTAAAGACATGTCTCCACACTTATGTTCTGAATTCTCGTCGCTCTGGTTCAAAGAAGATGATCTTGCCTCGAGAGAGTATGAATAGCAGGATTCTTCGGATGTCAAGACAATATCGCTGTGACTTCACCGAGAGATCTTAGCGAAAACTGACTATGGTTTTGCACAATGATGACGGTGAGATGGTAGAAAGAGACTGTTACAGGGGCCGCGGAACGGGGGGTTGGGGGGGGGGCTACAGCCCCCCACTTTTTGAGACTGCAATGTTATAAGTCCTATCTTAGATAGCACCAGTCCAGCATTTAACATGGCCGATATAGAGTTCAGCCCCCCCACTTTCAAACGTGCTCCGAGGCGCCTGTGTTAGGTGTTTATAAAGTGCCCGAATAAACTTGAAAGAATTATTTCGGACTTTAATTGAGGCCGGGTTTGCGATCCCCTTTGCTAAGTGGACATGGTGGTTGCATTGAGAGGGCATCACAAGAAAGTCCCGTAAGAGTTGGACAATGATTGTTAGATTTTTGATAGATTGGTTATGTTCATCAGATAGAATTTGACGTTGCTTGTAGCTATAGCTGAAATGTTGCTGAACGTGTCATAAAAATACGATGTTCTCTCTCCTGAGAACACTCGTACCGTATAAATCGGCATTCTGCTGCTCCTTACCGAGCTCCTAACCGGAAGTTAGTGCTTTGCTTCAGCGCTTGTCACCTTCATTTACGTTTTGAACACCAACAATTGGACGTACAAAGTTGTGTTTACAGTGGTGTGTGATAACTAATAAAGGATGGTTTAGTGACATTTCGGCCGCAAGTAGGTGCGGTTTGGTGTGCCACAATGAAATATTATATAAGAAATCAATTCTTGAGTTAACCAAAACTACATTATCTTGTAGTATACGCTGAGTAATTCTCAGTCAAAAGAAAATGGGGTTTGATCTGATGTTTACCGCAAAACGGACAATTTAGCACAAATATCCTACTTTATTATGCCCAGATTCAGGGCCTAGAATATACTCCGACCATTGACAAGATCATATACTTTGAGCTGTCTGAAATAAAATGTGATATTTCATTCTGACTCTGCGAACCGCACCTCCTGGGGACCAAAACCTCACTAAATCGGGTCCTTCAACATATATATATTTCTAAGATCATAAACTAACCTTACGTTCCCTCCTATACCGGTATATGTTCCCGAGGAAAAATCCCATCTGATCACCCAAAATAAGTTTTTAATAATTTTAGTCGGTTTTCAATTCAGGTTGATGCTAGCGTATATGATCAATTAAAAAGGGCTCTTGACCTCCAATGTTTTAGATTCGCCGTGATTTGCCTAGTTTTTGTGTGATCAACATTGCTCCTTCCGAATAAACTGAATTTCATGACAGTAGAACTGTCACAATTCTTTCCAGAACATTGAAAAAAATTGAGGGGAAAACCGTCAATGCCTGGACATTTATCGTTTTTGGTATTTTCCATGCGATCAGTTCTGCCAATTCAATGGATTTTTTTTTGTACGGAGCATCCGTAGATCTAATTTCCAAATGGGTCCATATTTCTGAAGCGTCCATCTCTTCTCTCCGAGTATATAATTTTTCAAACTTTTGCATTTTTATTTTGTTCATTTAGGATTTTCCGGTTGCCAAATAATTCTTCCCCACTATCCATTGATAATAGCTTTATTATTGTTATCTCTTTCCCAAGCCCAGGAAGTATTTTGTTTGTTTATTGTCCATAACTGTCCACTGACACCTTTGTTCTAGTTATAATGCTCTTCATTATTGTATTTCGAATATTTATGTTGATTCGATTTTTCAGTCTCCCCCTTTCTGACGATTTCGTTTTTTTTTTACGTGAGTCGAAATTGATATCTTATTTCCATTAAAGGAGTTTATTGGAAAAGGAAATCAATACAGAATTGTATGACTGAGCAGTTAACATCTGGTATAGTTCCGCGGTTATTAATCCTCTCAGGCCCGGGCGATTATTTGGTGTTTTGGAATGTGCAGTCAGAAAATTTGTCTGTATAGGATCATAAATGACTTATCGTCAGTATGCCGGCATCGTCTTCCACCACCCCTTTAATGTTGGATTTAATTGTTGCCTGTATACGGTGAGATTTTGCTGGTGGACGTTTCGTCCCCGAGGCTTGCCCTCTGTCTATATCATTGTGATTGTAGTTTTGTGATTTGTAAACATGGTGGCGTATGAAGCGCTTGGTCGGCGTCGGACCTCACAGGTAATTGTTCTGAATACGAACTTGCATTGAATAAATACTCCTTCAATTGGGCCGTTTTTGGCTACCTGGCAGTTCATCATTTTCCAACAGATGACTTGATAGGTCTATCACATCATCGCTCTGAAATATTTGTATCTAATACCGCTCAAGCCGGTGCAAGGGACCTTGTGGTCATGTCAATTCAATGTATCCACATGAACAGCTACAATCAAAGCGTGTCTGAGATTCAAATCATCACAGGGATCACTTTTGGTTCTTGTGGTATTTTAGAAATATGCAGTAAGTATATTTGTCTGTGACGTCATGACGACGATACAGCTCACCAATCCCCAGTGTTCGAGTTGTCACAGCGACACAGCTCACCAACTACCAATATACGAGTTGTCAGAGCATTTCCATCATACATGTAGCTCTCTAGATTTGTATCTAATACCGCTTATGCCGGTGCTAGGGGCCGTGTGGTCATGTCCTGTTGCCACATGAACAGGTACAATAAAAGCGTACCCGAGATACAACACATATCACGAATCGTTAGAATAGAACAGGTTAACCAGAGGACTATACTGTGAAGTCATGTGGCTTTGTCAGTATGTCGGCACCTCTTTCCACTTCCCTTATATGTTACCATTTTCGTTTCCTCTTGGGAAGATGGCTGAAGCTTTCCATACTATATCTGGATCAAGCTCTAAGAGTGAATTTGACAAAATCCAAGATGGCCGCCATAATGACGTCACAATGACCATCTTGTCAGAAACGTTTTTGCCCCGATTTTCCGAATTTTATATTTTTCACATTTTTCTCCCAAAAATTAATATGATAATTACTTTCATACCCCTTTTATCAAGAAATATGGGGAAAGGCGGACAAAAGAGACCGAAAATACGACTCCCGGACGATACCTCGTGGTCGCCATTGGTATTTTTCCATGATCTTTTGCACACATAATCTTGATGCAAATAGTCCTAAAATTACCCCAATAAGATTTGTGTACAAGTCAGGAAAGTTTTAGCTCTCTTGCTATATTTGTTGCGGAGCGGTGGCCATAATGCCTACCTTCCTCTCCGTTCAAAGGCCATATAGAACTGGTATGGCATATTTTTCAACAGTGTTCGTAATATCTTGTCTTCAGGTTCAAGCAAGCTATATCATTAGGCAAGGAGCAATTGAATTTCTAGCAATATTTCCCTTTCGTAATTTGTAAATTCCAATTCAAGATTATAGAGTAATCTGTACAATAGCTGAGTGAGTAGGCAAATTGACCATGTCGGGCCTCTTTTGTGACAAAGAAGCCCATTTGATCCTGCTGTCTTGAATTTTCCCACGTTTTTACTCATACCGGTACATTAATTAGGAAATTCACAAAAGAGAAGATTTCTATTCATTTAACCCTGAAAAGGGGAGAGATCTCTATGATAAACACAAGAAGATTCGGACTTTTTGGGATTATTTTAAACAATTCTCTAGTTTTTGCCCTTGTTTCTTACAACGGGTTGACCTCACTCCCATCTCTTCCAAAGATGTGGATTTTTTAGTGAGTTTGGTAAGGTGTTGTGGGTCGAGCGGCTGAGAGCACTGTTGTTCGAATTTCAGGGAGATGTGCGAAAGTGTTCTTGTTAGCACATACGGAAGAGTCGGACACTTTGCCGTATCAGACGCAATCGCAAACTGCTGATTGTTGTCGAGCGATGGAATGTTTCCGATGTCATTCATTTGGACATTCGAGCCATCTTTGCGAAGCCGTATTCTGTCGATGTGCGAAGCTGACGGTTGTGCAGTCGTGTGAAGCAGATGGAGTTTGTTCGTGATACTATGACGTGAGGTGAGCTGCGACAGGTGAGAAATCTATTGAAAGTATGGAAGGTGAGAGGGTACAGACTGTTGAAGGGCGGAGAAGTGAAAGTGAGAAGGCACCGACTGGAAGTATGGGAGAGTGAAGGTGCAGACTGTTCAAGTACGTGAGGTGTTGACTGTTGTGCGTAAAGGTGAGAAAACTTAAAGTCATGCACGAGTCTGTCAAAGTTGTGCCGGTATAGGTGAAGGAGGTAAGTGACGTGAGACTGTTGAACACAGCACGGAAGCGTCTGGCTTAGACCATAAAGACCCTCTCAAAGCGATAGACTGTGTGTTCTTCGGCAGAAGAAATGGGTGTCATGAACCCGGTTCTCTTAGTAGATCGGCCTAAACATCATGTGCGGACTCCTCATTCACTGAAAAAGATGATCTATTCGAGGAGAGCCTGAACAATAAGATTTATAAGTGTTTATAAATTACCCCGGTCTGCTGAACATGAAAGAGTTGTTGAGGACTTTGAGACCGAATTTGCAGTACAAAGTTTATGGACATGGTGCTTGAATTCAGAGGATACATGTTTAAAGCATTGAAGAAAGTCTCATAAAAAAAAATCATTTGACAACGATTGATCTGTGATGTGCTTATAATGTTAACATGAACACTGCAAACATTGGCAGCAAAGTTTCATAAGAGATATTGGATTGTTCGACAACGATTGATTTGTGATGTAATTATTTGTTGTAATTATTTGATCTTTATTAGATAAAGATTTATTTTGTTCGTAGCTATACAGCTGTAATATTGCTGAACGTGACGTGAAATAAAATTCTCTCTCTCTCTCTTGACGGTCTTTACCTGTATATGGGCCTTTCATCAAAATCCAGGTTTATGGGGACAGCACGTTCTGCTTGTATTACGTTCAGCGTAGACAGCGGACATTGTCGAACTTACACATTTCTTCATTAATTCCACTCAAGGGACACTACTCTCTGCTTACTTTCCCCTAGAAATAAGACTAAAGACTTGAAAGAGAGTATAATTTATGGGGACATTATCGAGAGAGCTACAGTTATGGGCAACACGTGAGAGTAGGTTTGTGGGAACGTGTGGGAGAGTTTGGTTTGTGAGGACCATGGGTTGCTGTTTCCTTTTCCAATAATATTATTATTATAACAACAGTATATTTTTCTACACTCGATGGCCGTAAGCGGAAAACATTATAGAATTGTGTTCATTATACAAGTTTATGTATGTATATTATGTCTGTATATGTGTTTGCATGTATCTATGCGCTTTAGCCCCTCTGGGGCACAAATTCGTTGACAATGACTCCGTACCGGGAACAGTAATTGTGGAAAACTTGAACAGTTACGAGAAAGCCGTTAGTTTGACATAATACAGCGTAGACAGAGGCTTAGCGATACTGGTATTCGAAAACAAACAAGGGGAATAACTTGCTTCCCCGGAAGTGCGCGCGCTGTTCTTCAAGTGCGCGCCAGTGTTCCTTTTACGGCGAGCGTAGGAAAATTGCTGTTTTCCAAGCAAGCTCGGCAGGGATGGCTTTAGGTGTCGGGGAGGGGATGGCATTAGGTGTCGTATTAAAGACCCTAAAACGAGGGAATATTTGATGTCGCCGTTTACGTGGAATGTTCCCAGATGAAGTACGAATGGACTGTACACAGAAGGTAAGGATTCGTTTACTAATTTAAGAACAATACCCAGTCGACTAAAATTGCGCGCCACATTACGTCAGTGAGCCGGCATCTCTGCAACTGCATCTCGTTGTTGTTTCACGCGATTTGTGGATACTAGGCTGAAGTTTCTGGTACAGGTCATCAATTTTGATTGAGGGAATATATATATGTGTTTGGAATTGTCAGTAAGAATGCATTCGCATTGTTGCAGGCAGGATATAATTTCCGCCCCCAATTAGCATGCTGTTTGAAGTATGTTGATGTACACGACGAAATAAGTATTGAGCGACATATATTCAGTACCCAGATAGAGCGGAATCAAATAGAATACAATAGACTTTCAACAGTTTAACTTTTTTGCAATTGTTTGAACAACGGCACATAACGATAAAATTTCACACTCGATCTAAGGCTCTCGCAATCTAGACAAATTAAACTTTCCGGAAAATGTTTCCACTCCGTATTTGTAGTATATGCCACATCACAATACAGCGAAATAATACCTTTGGAGGACGTAATGGAAAGACCGTGACATTGTACCCACAGTGTCTAGTTTTATGTCTGCTATTGTTACATTTGGTGAGAAGAGTGTCATGCCAGGGTTGCCCAACAAGTATGACATCATGTCGTCTCGTTTGTTGCATCATGACGATTGACGTCATAATAAAAGGTAACATATTTATGTCAAAATAATTTTCAAATGGTGTTTGGTGCTGTCGGATGATACCAGAAAGTGCAATAATACTATACGACAAGGCTTCTAATGATCAATGTAAAACTAAATATGACATCTTCATCAAAATTTACATACTAGGAATCCAGATTATAACGGATATAAAGCTCACCTAAAATAGATTTAAACATGAAATAAATAAGCAAATTATGACACGAAAACTTGCTTTCCGAACTGTCAATCGTTTGTGTATATTTCAGTGCATTGCCTTAAAATAAACTGAGGTAAATCCTCAAAACATATCTGGACAGAGAAGAAGAGAAGAGAGAAAATGAAGACATTTCATCCTCTCCCAGCCTGTGGCAGTGAATCGTCTGTCCTGGTCAAAGGGGGGTAACTTTGGCATAAACTAGAACTTTGCAAGTTTCTTGCCATTAAACGTTAACTATTTCGTGAATTATGTAGAACTGGTATGCTGAAATGTTATCACCTGTAAAAGCGACTTCGAAACCAGTGTTTTATTGGCCGAAAATGTCAAAATTTGCATCAAAACGTTTATGGGCCAAAAGAGAGGTCCCCATATACGGATAGGTGCCCACAGTCCCGGTCAAAGGACGGCGAATTGTCCCCAAAAACCATCAAATAACCTCCCTCTCTCTCTCAATGCTCCCCAATCGTATATGTCGTTATAAGCGACATATTCAAAATGGGGAAGCAGATAGGATTTAATTTTAAATAAATTGGAAACGAAGTCACTTTTCACATGACGTCGCGTCAAGGTTTAGTCAGCCTCGGGTAGTCTGTTGACGTTGGCAACACTGCACAAATCGAAAATAGTGGCGTTCAAGTACTCATACTGCAAAACCAAAATAATTCAATATTGCCAAATGTGGACTTGTCAATGTAAACATCAGTATAACCTCACATGGGCACTGGCATCGTTTCGCGCCCCTATGGTTGAAGATACGATCTCGGAACAGTCACCAAAGCAACAACATTTCGAGAGACATTTGGTCCCAAAAGCATCTCACAATCTTGGGGTCCACAATCTTTTTGGATACAGCATAAAACTTTGATTTTTGTCAAATGTGGATACACATATATAAGAGATGTATCCACAATGTGGATACACATCCTATATAAGAGATGTATCCACATTGTATCCACATTTATATGATTTCCAAACTTATTTAATCTGTGAGACAATAAATCTACTAAAAGTGCATCCAGACAAAAAATCTTCAGACATCGCAATCGCCGACAAGTTCACAAAAGTCGCCATTCTTCTACGGTACTCAATGATCCTTTTTCTAACAACTCTTGGCTATAAAACAAGGTACTGTCATACTTACAGTGTTATTTTAATGCTAAATAATCACGGTTTCACAGAAATGCCGAATTATTTTTAAATTCATATGGATGGGAATGAAAAACTATAAATCTAGAAAACGAGCCGAACTTGTTCACGAATACAGTTTCATTGAATTCGTATGTCGTGTAAAAAGTGTGCTGATTGATTTGATAAGTACTGTTCAGCCAATCAAATTTACGATTACTTGTACTCAGGGAAATTCAGATTTGGGATGAAAGTTTATCGTGCGACGGGATCGAGATATCGTATCTCTTTCCCATCCATACCAACAAAAAGAAAGCACAAGTTTTGATTCTATGTAACCATGATCAGATATGTTATGTGCAAAGCTGTCAGTTGTTCCTATTTCGTTTTGTTAATAAAGATCGACGAAGAAGACACGTCAGACATGTCCAAAAAACTTTCGCCAAAATTTCTGCCCCAGTTTTGCCGCAATTTTATTCTGTTTGCATGCCGACAATTGATCAAGGTGGAAGTAAAAATGTGGATACATCACCCATATAGCATGTGTATCCACAATTTGGAAATTCATTGTTTTTGATGATTTTAAAATGTGGATACATATACATAATTTGCATCCACAAAAACCCGCTATACATATGGTTTCGCCACAATCTTTATTATGATGTGACCGTTTTGACTGTGACTGTAGTGTTCATGTGGACATATTGATATGTTCAGAAATCTATTGATTCATGAATATCTTCTGGTTCACATCATGGCATGCTGCGGCCTAATCCAACGAGGCGGGATTTTTTCTGGTCACGCTCTCTATAACAAAACGTCATCACTTTTCAGTAGAGCCATCTTCCATGATAAAACATAAGAAAAAGAGACCGCAAATCTTGCCACATATTATGATGTCACTCTTACAAAATGAGAAGAAAAAAAGACGCGTGCAGAGTAAATTTCCAGTTCACGTCTCAAATCTACGTGAATGAAATCATTTATGGTACATGCACTTGATTCGTGGCATGATCACCTGTGTGGCTTCAGTTATCGGGAACCAGCCTGTTTCCATGGCGCCACGATCGTCGGGAACCAGCCTATTCCCCGACGTCGCGCCAACCAATCATCTTTCGCGTTCGTCGTCACGTGTCATCCTAACAACGCTACGCTATTGTTAACGTTGCTGTCTCCTGTCACACTCAGATCCACTGAAGCTGCTGATAACAGTTCTTCCTCATCTCATTCCTGCAATCATGCAGTTATGACGTTGAGGCGGAGCTGTCGTAAGCTGTTGATCATATTGCTGTTTGTACCTGTTATTCTAAACACAACGTTCCACAGGTAGGTCATTTGATCAAGTTTTCATTATTCTGACTTTATATACTGACCCACGACCGCCGCCTATTAGATTCTCGCGCACAAGTGAGAATGGGTTAGCTTTAGCTCGTAGCCCATTCCCATGGCATCAGATTGAATATTTCCCACTGCCAGATACACCCTCTGATTGTACTGCGGTTAAACACCAACCAAGTTGCAACGAAGAAAGGGAATATATACTGGTAGTCAACATACACATGTTCTAAAGAATTCGATCTTTATTTTTGCACAACTTTATGTAGATATTGTGACGAAGTTTCAGAGTATTATCTTGGAAAGTATCTTCTCCAGTGCGATCGTTGTATTAAGATTGTTACATTTCGGCATTTGGGTTCACCCGTCGAGAGCCTCATTTGCCAAAAATGAGCAGGTCGGTGACCTATTTTTACCTCCACGACCCCCTCTGGTGAATATTCGTTAATTTCTCGGTATGAACGTTTAACTTTTTGGTATGAACGTTTAAGGTTAGTAAGTTCCCTGTAAAGTATATTATTCATACATATCCTAGTTTGAGTTTGATAAAGTTTGGTAAAATATTGCCTGAGAAACCAATTTTTAAACTTCGCACATATCGCCATAAAAACTGCTTTGTTTACATCGACTCCAAACGGTAAAACCCTGAATTTTTCTTCTTAATAATATGTAAAATCCCCTTAAGATATGAAAGTATACATATTATAGTATACTGTCTTGAAGTATGAAGTTTCAAGATGGAGTACTACCGGCGTAGCGAAGAAATAATTTTCCAAAGTTCGTTCGGCCGTCTGACACAAACATTGAAGGTTACGGCGTACGACACGGCCCTAAATGTGCGGTCAATCTGAGCTTCAGAAAACTTCATATGGCAACTTTAGCGATGTTTTCAGTTCCCATAATTCACGAAACTGAAAATTATAGGTCATTAGGGTTATCCTACTAACAGTTCTTTGATGTGGACCATGGAGATTTACGGAGATATCTCACATTTCTTGAGTTGATCTGAACGGCCGCAGGCCGACGATTCATGCTTTCAGCGTGACGAAGACCATTGGACATATTTGGCTCAGACAATTTCGTTCTCCTGTTACAAATAGCGTCTTTAGATATAGTTTGAGAACAGCCAACCTGAATTTAGATGTGATAGAATTATGGCTTACTTTTATTCCGGCTAGGTTGTTTGAATTCCACGTAGAAGTTGGTGTTTTATCAAGGCCTAGCCCTTCCGGCATTTACAGAAAAAGTTGACGTTCGCCATGTTTATATAGATATAGTCTGCTGCTAGTGACGTCATATTTATGACTCGGCCTTCGCCTCAGCCAATCAAAACACTTGTTTAGTTCAGGGCATAGTAGAATAGTGAACTGGAGTCGAATAGAAAACACCTCCAGGCAATACTAAAGCCATAGCAATCATGAAGTGCTGATAGATTATTCAATATTAATGGTAAATAAAGGACTCAAGACAATTCCAAGCTTCAACAAGTATATAAGTTTATTAAAGAAATACCTTGAAGAGCTCTTACCTTCAAGGAATTACTCTCAAAGAATTATACCTTCAAGAAATTACCAGCAATTAGGATTTACCTTCCAAGGAATCACTTTCTAGATAAATGTATTTCCAGGAACATTTCAGAATAGCTAATCTCGGTGGGAAATATAACCCCATACAAAATTACCCAAGATATTTTTACATTTCTAAATTCCAGTTTGGCCGTAAAAAAGATACACTAGGAACTTTAACAATAGAAGAGTAAATTTGAGATAGGTAATAACTGCAGTCATCTTCAGAGAGAAATTATAATATAATTATATTCCTACATTGTGAAACACCTTGCCAGAAAATAACTGGCATAACAGCCTACACTCTGTAAATAAATTTTAAGACTTATTAACGTTGAATCCGAACTACTTGTTTGGACAATTGATGATGTTTGATAATTGATAAAATGTATTAAGATAAATATTCACGAACCTACCTAGTAGCGGTGCCTCCGTAGAGTGAACAAAGTTAACAGATGAAATTCACAGACGAAGTGATAGACAAAGTAAACAGACGAAGCAAACAGACGAAGATAACAGAAGAACAGACGAAGATAACAGAAGAACTTAATAATCGAAGTAAACAGACGAAACTAACAGACAAGGTTGACAGAATAAGTAAACAGAGCTAGTTTAGTACAATAATAAAATTAACCGAGTTAGAGTAGATAAAAACAGAAGATAACAGGGTTAATAACTAAAATAATAACTTACCTTGAAGTAATTTATGGTGAACTTAGTAAATTCATGAATTATAAGGGTAAGGGCTGAACCTAGTGGAAAACCGCTGCAATATACAAAGTGTTTACCCGCCTATTCACTCCCCAATTTGGGGGGATGGCTACTACTTCTCTTAGAGCCTCTTTTGTTTGTAAAGAGTCTCGAGAGATTATAGAATGACAATACGATACAATATGTTTATTGCAAGGCTCGTAAAACGGTATACAAGTATGGCAAACAATAATTACTATGATATCATAGAAACACTCTCACAAATATTCAGGGAATAATTCTGAATAGATCAGGCTGCACATTCACAACTCAATTTCATGAATTTTACCTGAATAGGGTCGGGAACTTACTAATCAGGGTGGTAAATTTGCCTGAATTTCAGGGAAAATCCTCACATTCAGGGATCTTTTTTTCTGAAATTCAGGAAATTAGTCCTGGATTTCAGGTAAAATTCCTGAAATCGAGTTGTGAATGTGCAGCCTGATCTATTCAGGATTATTCCCTGAATATTTCTGAGAGTGAACGTTATAGCAATACAGCAACGATTCAGACAGTATCGTGCTCAGCTGGGAGGAGGTACAACACGAAACAAATACATCACATGTTGGGCTTGAGCACATTTGTCATCATGCCTTCTTGTTGGATTCGGAAGAACAGTAATATGTTTTCGTTGTCCAGCTTATCGAAAGTTTCTTAAAAATTTGTGGGGAGGGACACACCAATATACGAAATGTGTCTCATACGGATGAACCAGTGATAAATTTCTTATTTATATATATATTTTTTTTTTTGTGCAGAAAATGTGTAATTAATAAAGCTCTTTTAGAGTACTCACTCGTGATTCACTCACTAGATTTAACCCCGGATGACCCAATCACTCTTTTCTCACGAGCAAAAAGTCTTATCATCCTAGGATACTGTATGTTAGTTAGAGATGGCATGATTTGTGAATCAAAAAAGACAACAGCCCAAGGGCTTCAATATACGCCCGTATATCTGGAATTACATTGGTCCAAATTTCAAGGTTGTTTTAATAGCCTTGATTCCAATTGGTAGCTAGCAATCCAGAGAATGTAGCGTATATCACATGTTATATTGAATGATAAACTAAAATGAGCTTAACTTTTGGCATCTAGTTGACCTTGAAGCAAGAGCAGAGAGCTCACATACCCCACACTGAAATCGACAATAGTCAAACACAAGAAAATAGTAGTTTTCCTGCAAATGGATTCCTTTCAGACGAGAGAATTTTTCATGAAGGAAGAAGAAAGTGATGAAGTAAACCTTTGTTCTTGAGTTAATAAACAGGCATGAAGTTCATAAAGGACCCCTCTCCCCGTTAAATTAGTAAATGTATGTTTTTTATTTCACAACAGTTTAACTAAATGTAGCTGTTTCAAACATCGGAGACAACTCCACAGGACAATACCATATACATTCAGGGAAAGAACTTTGAATATTCCAACCTAACACATATAGTCACCTAAACTTGATTCAGTTTTTGGGGGACTGTGACCTTGACCTTTGGCAAATTGACCTCAATTGTATGGGTCCTCTTTGCCATGCGAGTAAGGTATACTCAAAGTTTGCAATCCATACCTTGAAACTAGAGATATCGCATGGACAACAAATGTTAATGGATGAATGGACAGAACGCAACATCGCATTACACGACCTCGTCTTCGACAGGCATATGAAAATGTCACTTTTAATGATTTCTTGATTTTGGGGACACAGTGACCTTGACCTCTGACCTTGACCTAAATTTTGGTACACGACACATCGTCTTCTCTCAATGTATCAATGGACACAAAAAATCATGATTTTTAATGATTTCCTGATTTTGGGATCACAGTGACCTTGACCTTTGACCTCGACCTACATTTTGGTATGTGACACATCGTGTCCCCCTAATGTATCTACTGACACAAAAAAAAATTATTTTTAATAATTTCCTGATTTTGGGGTCACAGTGACCTTTGACCTTGACTTAATTTTTGGTAGGAGACACTTCATTTCCGCCTATTGAATCCACTCGCAAAAAGTAGTAATTTTTAACAATTTCCTCATTTTTAGGTCACACTGACCTTTGACCTCTGACCTCGACCTACATTTGGTATGCAATACATCGTTCCCTCCTAGGGCATCGACTCACCAAAAATTAGAACTGTAGATAGAAAACTGTCAATGATCAATGATTTCCTGATTTTAGGCAACAGGCAACCTCTGACCTCGACCTCAATTTTGGTACGCGACACATCGTCTCCACCTGGCGTATCCACTCAGAAAAAATTGCAACTGTGGATAGAAAACGTTCACAGATATAGACCCGACACGAACACTTCAGTGATTTCCTCTTTTTTAGGCCAGTGACCTTTGACCTCTGACCTCGACCTTCATTTTGGTACGCGACACATCGTCTCCCCATAGGGTATCCACTCATCAAAAATTGGAACTGTAGATAGAAAACTTTCCCAGATATAGACCGGACACGGGGGACGGACAGTTGGACAGACGGAGAGACAGACAGACAGACGGACGGGAACCGCCATCACATAATACGTCCGCCTTTTGGACGGGCGTATAAAAACAAGCGCTGGATGAGCGCAAAGACCTCCGTCGAGGCAACAGGGTCCGTAGGGGAATACATGCCAAGCTCAGTTTTGCATTTGTTGGACGTTAACTTCACCAATGGTAATTAACCTGGGATTGAGGGTTCCCCACTAGCATGTCCAGCTACATGTGTAGGGATGTGGAAGTCACATTCCCCGCAAATAATTTTTGTCTGATTTCACGTGCTTGAAATATTGGGGTATGGAATAGAGTATATTGATGGAAAACCTGGAATACTGCTTGAGATATTAGGCTCCTTCCCACTCCACCTCCCCCTGAGAGGACGCCCCACCCAAATCAACACGTTAGCGGCAGAAATGAGACTCTGTGTGCCTAGTTTTACCAACTTTCGTGTGATTTTGTGCTATAGGCCCTACACATCAACACTTCATATTTTGTATGTGTACAGTATAGCATCCTCATTGACAGAATCCTCTAGAAAATGCACCTAATTTTACCGACACTCCGTTCTGATCTGTCTCAGCATCATGTGATGATTCAATGCGCTCGGAATAATTTTATATACTGATGTAACAGGTCACCTTCACCATAATGTATCAATTACCATGAACATGTACATGTATCACATTCATATTGAATGGTGATGGTTGATGATAATATTGCCCATATGGAATAAATGGCTGGATTCCAGCGAATAAAAAGTTAATGTTAATCATAAACAACATACAATTAATAATACTATCAAATAATTATGTTTATTCCTTGTCGACATCAATATAATACAGACAATATTATGACTGAATCATGGTAACAGATATTCAAGGGTATATATGTCTACACTAAACTGAAGGAGACCCATGATGCATATAATATTATGTTGTAAAACTTCACTTGCTAATCTCGATTATGTTGCTTATTGTGAAAATAAATGAAATTATGAAAATAAATTTAGTATGATTGCCCATTGCCCTCAAATTAAAAATACCTTCAGCAGCTAAAGTTAAGCCAATCATAACAATATATAACATCATGGTATTGTTGTAATATCACCCAGGTATTGATCTTTGGTTAAGACCGTAATGAGATACATATATACCAGTTCTTTGTGTTATTCTGTATGCAGTTCATTCTGTATGTATTTTATACATGTACATATACCAGAAGTAGAATTGAAATTTGAATAAAAGAATCAAAATTTGTTTCTAGAAGCTAAATCATTTTAGACACTCAAGTCCTTACCTGGTCAAGGGAGATAATTTTGTAAAAAAAAAAACCAAAACAAAACAAAAACAAGTATAGATCCACACTGGTGCAGAGCAGAAAGTTTCATGACCTTTGATGATATTTGTGGAGCATGCTGCAGGACTTCAACTTCCATGAATCTGATATTATCCACACAATCCCATTCTACATGATATTTTCGCCATAGCACAGATAAAACAGGTCCCTTCATTTATCTGTTGTAGATCTAGGAGCTATTGTGACCTGCAGGTTTTGTAAAAGTTAGATCCAATTATTCTGAGTGAAGGAATGAAGTCTGGCATGGTTGTTTTAAGTTAGAACTTGGCATCCTTGGAAATGTCTGACCGATTGACACTTGTATCACCCTGCATGTGGTCATTACATGCGTAATGTTTATTTCGTGAGGAATCAGCTGATATCCAATGGGGGAGGGGGAGGGTGTGGTTTGCACAATACTATGCGGCCAATCACTGGCTCTGATTTTCACCACCTCTGTCATACCACACCTTTCTGACACAGCTAAACCAATCGATAGTCTGTATTGGTACTTCCAAGTTCATCCAGTACATCCATTGTGTAACAGTCCTGTTGCGTCTTATATCAAAAGAGCTGAATCCATGACCTGCATGTTGGAATCAATTGTATACATTTAATATGAAAACTCAGTTTACTGAAAATGTTTATGGCCTTCATTATATTTCATTCTTTCATCATACACAACAAGGTGTAATCCATTATACCAGTTTTCACAGCATACGTGTACTCAATAGTATTAGGACCTGAATGGTATCCTTACTCAAGGTAATTTGAGAATAGATTCAAGAATAATTTTTAATTCAGTGTATTGAAATGTTAATTGACATGTATGCTGCTGGGAGATGAACCTTTGAAATGGGAATTGCAAGCCTGCAAGTGGCTCACAGTGAAAATATAGGAGAAAATATAGAAGGAAATTTGCAAAAATATAGGAAAAACTTACCAGAAAAACGGCAAAAAATCGCATCGTCCATCTGTACAAGCTCGGGAGCCGCCATGTTCAATCTTCTGCTAAAAGCCACCAACCTGACTGCCGTAACTCGTGAAGCATGATGGGAAGTGGAACCCGACTACAGAAGCGCAAGGCCCATTGAAATGCATTGCAATGAGGGTTCCCCATTATTTCGTTTTTGTTCAAAAGGAATGCTTCAAAATTTCGTCGGGAACCATGGTAAACTCTATTGGAAATCACATGAATCGTGGGTTCCCCATATGACAATTATTTGGCGGAAGATTCCACGTTGCATTCCTAGACCTCCGTCTGATCGACGGAGGTAAAAAAAAGACTAACAACACTAGTCAAAATGGAGGACTGACGTAATTCCGTCACGGACATTTCCAGGATTATGCAACGAAGAAGCAATATTTCGGAGGATATTATACTTTATTTGAAACCTGTCAGCTGTAACTAAGCGATAAAACGTAGAAAGTCTGCTTTACAGAACAAGGACCGTTAGTAGTATACAAAACACAAATTGATAGAAATGCTCCCCACTGCGCATGCGTGTGACGTCACAGCACAAAAAATGGGGCGGTTTTGTGGCGGAAGTGGGTCGGTGTGCGCGGTAGTGCGCATGTGTGATGTGTGGGAGGTGGGTACAAATGTGGGAGGTGGGTACAACCCACCTCCCACAAATGTGGGAGGTGGGTACAAATGTGGGAGGTGGGTACAACCCACCTCCCACAAATGTGTGAGGTGGGTACAAATGTGGGAGGTCCCACTTCACAAATGTGGGAGGTGGTACAAATGTGGAGGTGGGTACAAGATGGCTGCCAAGATGTGGAGGTGGGTACAAATGTGGGAGGTGGGTACAAGATGGCCGCCAAGATGTGGGAGGTGGGTACAAGATGGCCGCCAAGATGTGGGAGGTGGGTACAAATGTGGGAGGTGGGTACAACCCACCTCCCACAAATGTGGGAGGTGGGTACAAGATGGCCGCCAAGATGTGGGAGGTGGGTACAAGATGGCCGCCAAGATGTGGGAGGTGGGTACAAGATGGCCGCCAAGATGTGGGAGGTGGGTACAAGATGGCCGCCAAGAGGTGGGAGGTGGGTACAAGATGGCCGCCAAGATGTGGGGAGGTGGGTGGCCAAGATGGCCGCCAAGATGTGGGAGGTGGGTACAAGATGGTGGCTGCCAAGATGTGGGAGGTGGGTACAAGATGGCCGCCAAGATGTGGGAGGTGGGTACAAGATGGCCGCCAAGATGTGGGAGGTGGGTACAAGATGGCCGCCAAGATGTGGGAGGTGGGTACAAGATGGCCGCCAAGATGTGGGAGGTGGGTACAAGATGGCCGCCAAGATGTGGGAGGTGGGTACAAGATGGCCACCAGTGTCAGATTTCCATCACGGTTGTGCGCAGGTGTATCACGTCACTTCCGGTCTGCGTGAATCGGGCGTGACCTGGGACTATGGGATGCATGTACTCACTTGGTTCTGGGTATTTGTCATCACGGGAGGTCACGTGATCAGTTCAAGGTCATATCCATTTTTATCGATATGTCATTTTACAAATGTGGGAGGTGGGTACAAGATGGCCGCCAAGATGTGGGAGGTGGGTACAAGATGGCCGCCAAGATGTGGGAGGTGGGTACAAGATGGCCGCGAGTAGTAAAATGTATAAAAGGAGTTGATTTTTAGGGAAAGGGGTGTATTCAATCTGACTTACCTGACCTGACTTGATCAGCCAGCCAGCCCACCAGTCCTCCTGCCTGCCTAGCCGCTTGTATGAGACGAAAAGCATGAGACGTGGAGAAGATTTTCCCTTGGACCCAGCCGCACCTCCGGTTGAAGTCTTGCCTGAAGATGCGCGTGTCAGGGCCATTTATCAACGACACTGGGCTACCATACGCCATTGTTTCCACCGTGACCGTCGTCTATTGGACTTGTATAATTTTCGGTTGGAGGACCTCACGTATCTTCCTATTTACGCCGAGAACATTTTTAAAGATCAGCGTACTGCCTTCAAGTTGAATGTTACATTTGGGTATATCTTACGACATAAAGAGACGGACCAACTGCGGTATTTCTATCCCAGTAACAATTCGTATGTGTTTGACCAGCCATTCACCATCACGAATGCCATTTCTCTGGAGCCGGTGGTCGAGCAACTCACTACATTAGACCCCTTGGAGTGGGCCCGTCTGCAACGCCCCAATACCCAATGGTTGGTGGAAATGGTGACTAACGTTACATTTTTCGTCACGAAAATGAGAGATCATCCGATCGGTGCTCCTGTACAACTGCCTCCGTGGTTGCTTCATCGACACGGCCTGTATGCATTAACATCAGGGAGTCATGGGCCCTACAAAGACCAGAAATGTCTGTTTCGGTGTTTGGCCGTGCATGTGGACGAGTGTGACCCCCGGAGTTGTGACACAGTGACCGATGACTATTGGGAAGAATATTTAGAGCAGCACGACATGGATAAGCGGCACTTCCGAGGTGTCCCCTTTAAGCATTTGGATGATGTGGAAACATTGTTCGATATTAATATCTTTGTTTATCGATTACGACGCGAGGAGGATGGTACCTTTGTGGCTGAATTGGTTCGTCGATCTACAGAACGGTATGCTGCTACGATGAAAGTGAATGTGTTCGACGACAATGGCATGAGTCATTTTTCGCTCATTACCAATTTTAGCCGGTACGCTCAGTCTTTCAGTTGTGCCCAATGCCATCGGGTGTTTCATCGCTCCACCGACTTACATCGCCACGAGAAAATCTGTGACAACAGTGTCAAGCGAGTCTATCCGGTTGGAGCGTATCATAATACACCTACATGGCTCCTCGATCCACAGAGCGGTAGGCTGCAGCTAGGTTACCTCGACGCGATCACTACACCTACGACAAGCGGACACCGGGTCTGTTTAAACTCGAGTGGAGTGGAGATGCTATGATCGCCCTGTCGTCCAAGACCTACTATTGTTACGGAGGAGATGGAAACAACAAGTTTAGTTGTAAAGGCGTCAACCGACGTGACCCTGCCATCGACAAAGATCTCTACCTGGGCGTATTGCAGAGCCAGGCCAGTGCCAGTGGGACCAACCGAGGATTCCGGGTGGTGGACCACCAGATGCGCACTTATATCCAGCAACGAGACGCCTTTACTTTCTTTTATCGGAAACGGAAAGTATTGGCCGACGGTGTGAGCACTACCTACTTGGACTTGTAAAAAATGTGGAACACTAATAACTGTGGAGTCACGAGTTATAAAAACTGTAAAAGTCGGGATGGCCGAGTGGTCTAAGGCGCCGGTATTAAGTGCCGGTGGGGTGATACCCTGCGTAGGTTCAAATCCTACTCCTGACAAAACTTTTTTTATATACTACTACTATTCTATGTGTGTACATACCTCTACTATTTGTATGCTATAGTTGTATAACTCTTGTTGACTTAAATAAAAAAAAAGAAAGTCAAAACCCATCCTTGTGTTTTTTCATCATCATTTTTATTCAACGTCAGAACAACAACGTCATAACAATAATAATAAAACAAGATGCGCGCGCGCGCATTAAGTTAACCAGAGAAATGGAGCATGCACATTAAAACGAGAGGCCGTCCAGTCATAGACGAGGACATCCCGGTCTTCGGCTTGACAATAATCATCAAACATATGTACAATGGTAGGCAGTGAATGTCCTCTACTCCGGTGAGTGAGATAAAACACACAGTACTGTCCGCACACACTACTCAAGGGTCCTTGTAATCTTTGCGTATTCCAACGCCACTCTGTCGTAGAGACGTCCATGAATTTCACCAAATCGGCATGGAGGGGTGCAAGTCCGTAGGAATCAAAGTATTCGCCTTCACCTAGGGTGTCCACGTACACCGCTATCCAATGTTCACCGGGTCGACTCTTTGTGTCTGTATTCAAGATGTAGGCTGCTGGGGTAGTGGAGTGAGTGGGAAACACATTGCGTGGAAACACACCTCGAAAGGGGATCTTGGGATCTCGCTGGAGTATGCTGATCAGCTGCTCTGTATCCATCTTAGGTGGGAAAGTCACACAGCACGTTTCTTTGGTGATCCACGCTGATGACGTTATCAAACTCGGCGTAGCAAATCACGTTAATAGTGTCGGGTACAGGGACGGAGAAACGCAGTTCCAACCGTAGGTTTCCTTTCTTGAGCAAAGCCAGTTGATGATCGTGTTCCAAGGTGGGGGTGAGGTCAAAGGCGAACAATGTGTATCCCTTCATAAAGTCGTCTCGACTGATGGTATTGCCTTCGTCCTGGTTGTTTTGTCCTGTAGCTGTAAACAGGTTCAGGTAGGTCCGCACATAGTTTCCCTTAGTAAAGTCCGGTTGTAATGGTCGGGCTGGAATTTGATGGCCGGCCACGTGCAGTGCCACAAAGTTAATGTTGAAATGTTTAAAATTGAACGGATTCTCAGCCCAATTTCCATTGAATGCGGTGTTGGTCACACACGCCAGGGTAAGACGTTTAGGCAGATCCCCTAGAAATAAATTTTCACGATTGGCCATCATCGTACCTGTGGGCACAGAGAACACCTTGGTCTGTACGCGTCGGATGGGGTACATGGCTGGTTTTTTCGCTAAGGCTTCCATGTGACCCAGCAACACACCCTGTTGCAAATCTACCGTACGGACAAACAGGGCTGCATCTTCAATGACGATCTGGTAATCGATATCGCCCTCGCCACCGCACATTAAGGCGAACTTAGGTAAGGACCGGATCAACTTGATCTTGATGGATACACCGTTCATCATGTAGCGGTCTTGCATGAACAGATCGGCGTGCAGTCGTCCCATCATATCGATGGACTTGCTTTTGGCTGCCAGTTTTTTGCGTGACTCGAACCCAGCATTGCCACCGGTTATGTTGTCCAGGTATCCGGGTCTATCCCTGAAGTACAGCTCAGCTTGTAAGTGTGATTCTTTGGCATCAATACCGTACGACAACATCGTCTCCATGTAGGCTCGGTACGGGTACGTATTGGTGGACGTACTGATGAGTTTATCGTTCAGACCTATATCCACCTGTTGGAACAAGGAGTGCAGCCAAAGATTCACCGGGCCTACTGGCGCATCGACCGCTATGTCCGTCCCGTCCCTATTCGTTATTTTGGCTTTCACGTACAAGTAGGTGTGGGCTAAATCCAGGTAGGCCGTATCTTTGTTTTCAATGGTAAATTCTACGGGCCCCACCCCCGTCAGGCTAGCCAGGGGTCGATGTTCTACCCAACGTCCTTCGCCTACACTCGTTTGGGTGGGTGGAGTAGTCCACAAATCCAATTCACTGTTGGTAGACGGACACGACTCGGAGTGAATGTAGGCCATTATGCGAAGATGTCTCTCCTACTAGTACGTCTCTTCTTTTTCTTCTTCTTCTGGGGCTTAGTCCTTCTCCTCTGGGGTGTTGGACGTTGAATGAATGGGGGTCGTGTGGGTCTTTGTCTTTTAAGGGCTTTGGCGATCAAAACGCTGCCTGCTTCTTTAGCCCGGCGTTTCAAAGCTTGTCGGGGTGCTGTGCCTTCCATCACATCACCGGCCACGCGTAATCCACTGCGTACCGCTTGTTTTCCCACCGCTTTCACACCCCGTGTCACCATGGGTAAAAACGTTTTCATAATGCTGCCCAGGATGTTCCCCAATCCGTGACCGCGTTGCATGCGTGCCCCGCTAAACACGGGCAAGTTTCCTCCCGTTTGTTTCTTGTAGTAGTCGACATAGCTGGGCGTATGGCACTGGTAAGGCACGTACATTATACGAAGTGAGGAGAGCGAGCTTGTCGGAAAGCAAGTGTCAGCACCACTTTTCCCCGTTCGAATGGGATCGGACGTCCCCTGTCATCTCTTATATCCACCGTGATCGTGCTGATATCGATATGGCGTACGGGCAGGTACATGATATGGTTGAAACTCTCGGTGGCTTGTTCACCATACGTCTTGGTAATGGGCACCACCCGTAACAGAGGTGTGTTCACATCACCCACAATATGGCTGTCCACGGCATCCGAGTAGACGTACAGTGCGTACATACCTACTTTCATATCCATCAAATAATCCCCCTCGACAATGGTGGCTCCCTTGTAGACGCTGAAAGGCATCCTTAACATTTCCTGTAGCATAGGACTGAGTTTCACATTCGCGTTAGCGGTCAGCATGATAGAGCTCTTGTCGTTGTGTACGTCGACATCGAACAATATCTCGCTCCTGATGTGCAAGGATATCAGGTGTGTTGTAGCACCCGTGCTGAACTTTAGGGCCTTGTACTCCATCAAGCCATTCAGAGCCTGTATGAACGTCTGCGGTGTATCGTATTGGCCTTGGGGAGAATGAGTTTGTAGACTTTATCTTCGTAGGTCACTTCGTACCATACTTCTCCGTCTTGTACATTGTACCATGAATAAGGGTATTGAATATCCACCAGTCCACATTCCCAGCGTCCCGGTAAATGTAACGGTTGGGGTAATTGCGTGACATACTGGGTCAAGGTGTTCTCAGGAAACACGTCGAATGAGCTATTACTGGGCAACGTCATGTAAAACATGACGACGACGACTGAACTTTCGGGCTTCTGCACCGGGCTTTAATAGGGCTCCCAGGCCTTGGGTGCCACTCGGCGTTGTGGCGGTGACTTCATACGTGCCCGTCGTCGTGGTTGTAGTGTGGTCGGTATAGGGGAGGCATAGGGATGAAAAGAACGATCCCGCCGTACGGGTGTTGTGGGTGGCGTGTGCGGTTGCCATTCACCACGTTCCCAGGTATGGGGTAGACGTCCAGCAGGGGCTTGCATCCACTTCCAGCGTTCCCTATTGCCTATCAATTCTTGAGGGGTGTGTATGTCTTTTAACGCCTGAGCAAAGGCTTCCCAGCCCGGTGGATTAGAGTGTTTGCGAGAACGCACCATATCGTTGATTAAATCCGTCATATGAGACCCCGGCACCACTTGGTTGCGAATCAGTAGGTGTCCTTCCGCATTCCAACCCATATCGGCATTCTGTTTCACCCGATCCAACAATAAACGGGCCCTGGTCTTGTAGGCTTTAGGCACACTGGCCAATACTTCCTGTTCCAGCTCAGGTGAGGCCGAGGATGACGGTGGTGGTCGTGGTGGCAGAGATGAGGCTGGGATGGGGGTAGTGGTGGTGGGTAGTGTACTACTACTAGTACTACTTCCTCTATATTGATCCATAAACGTCTGGTACCGGTTCAGCGTATGATGGTAGAGTTGAATTTTCTCGTGATCGGGCAATGGACGTTGCAGTATACTATTCATTTCTTCATCCAAAGACTGGAGTTTTTGCACGGTGGCCGGGATGGGATAGGGAGATTGTAAACTCTGTAACAGTCGAGGTTCGACCAGCATCATTTTTTTCGTATGTTCCATGGTGTTAGCGTCCCAAGATGGAGCCGAGTAATGGGCCTAGTACCGTAGCGGCTAAGGGCGCGAGAAGTGCGCCGAGAAATCCACCTCGCTGTAACACTTGTTTCTTCTGCTTGACACTACTCCTCGTCTTCTTGACCAGCGTTCGGAGACCCGCCTTGTGCCGTTGCAATTTCCCTTTCTGCACAGGACTGAGTGGAACATTGCCTTTTAATACATTATGGGCCACTTCACACAAACACCGGATGAGATCGGGCTCCGCGCCGCGCACCAGGGCCCGGCCCACTTCCGGAGGCGCGCTGCGTAATACCCGCAATGCCGCGGCGTGCTTGCGTACGCGTGCAGACATGATGCTTGAATGAAGGCTCCAGTCCGTGGTCTTCTTCTTTTATCCGCCTCACTCATTTGGGGATGTACACCGTCTGTAGTTCACCGGGAAAAATCAAGGTCCGCAATCGCAGAGGTGAGGGTGTATCTTGTTTCAAGTCGATGAGGAGATAGCCGTGAGCAGGTTGAGTGGCATCTTGAAAGGCTTCTCGTACAAAGGCCGTGTTCTTAGGGTACATCTGTTGAGCGAGGTGGGTAATTTGTGACGCGTCTCTGGGGTTTTTGAATAACACCACATACTGAGCATTCAAACTAATGTTCCGGTGTTCTTTGTTTTTACTGAAAAGATTCTGTACAATGTAAATGATGCTCAATCGACGATGATGGCTGCCTTTGGTAAAGAGACGGGTAATTCGACCGTCCGTTTCCGTCATGAGATCGTCCACCACCACCAACGTGTCTGGGAGTATGTCTTCAGGGGGTAAGCCTTCCACTAAGGTGAGTCCTGGGACACGGGCCAGTGCCTCGTACGCGGGCTGCCAAGCGCCATAACACCACAGGATACGAGCTACAGGCGGTGAAATCAGGGCTGCTCCATGTTGGATGAGACGTTGAACAAAATGTGATTTTCCACACCCCGTCGGTCCAGCGATGAGACAGGTGAAGGGATGCTGCCATCGTGGGTCCATCGTGTCTTAGGGGTTGATTTGACGACGAAGCCCACCCCCAGTGGTCGGAGAATGGCGCAGAGGATAGTACTGGAAGGGAAACCGTTGTCGGGGTAAAGGGCGTGATGCACGGGGATCCACTGCAAATAGGTTGAGCACCGAGTGGGTGGTGGTGGTACTAGAGGGTGATGAGGTGGCAGGCTCACTGCTCAGGGTGGATGGAAGATCACGGCGTGGAGTCGTAGTAGTACGGGGCGTGAAGGGGGTCTGGACTAGGTAGCGGGATAACGGGCTGGCTGGAGTAGAGGGTCGGTGAGTAGTAGTAGTAGACGTGTTGAATGGAGACGTCTGGGTTGATACGTGGCGCACTCTTGACGTCTGGGGTGACCGTGTCGTGATGGGAGGTGATGATGGAGAACGCGGCGTGTTCAAAAAGGCTAACACGGTCGACAAATCGTAGAACACCCCTGTAAATAGCGTACCCACAAGCACTATGACACACACGAGAGTACCCACTTGTCCTTTTCGAGATTGTAACACTACGGGCAGCCGTGCTCTATCCATGGTACCATCCTCTATACTGAAGCCGGGTGGTACTAGCAGTTCGAATTTATAGGCGTTTCATGTCACGGCCAGACACCCAGGAATTAAAGGAACGAGGCCATCCTTGCCATTTGACGAAATGATAGGGGATGCCCCGTCGACGTTCCGTTTTCAAAATCTTTTCCACCGTGTAGTAATCTTTCGGTGTTTTCACTATGGGTTGTAATTCTGTCTCGTAAAACGTGCCTTGCAGTCTCTCGCCTTGTAGATCTTCCAGTTGATAGACGTGGGGTTGTCGTGGTTTATGGCGTACGATGACAAAGTGTTCGTCACTCCAGTTGGGTAAATAGCCTTTCTCAAATTGTCCTTTCACTTTACTGATCCGTACCGTATCGCCCCGTTTGTACCGGGGGGCCGTCAAGGGTGGACTGGATGATGATGATGAGTACAGCGTAGTACGTACTTGATGTTCGTTGCGTTCTGTCACAGCCCGGGGCGC